>JAHIAM010020520.1:0-22832 GCA_021605205.1 Aegilops longissima
AGGAGGAGAGTCCTCCTAGTAGGAGTAGGACTCCTCTTTCCTACTCCTACTAGGAGGGAAAGGAAGGGGAGAGGAGAGGGAAGAGGCGCGCCCCCTCTCCTAGTCAATTCGGACCGAGAGGGGAGGCGCTGTGACCCATCTGGCTGCCTCTCTCTCTCCACTAAAGCCCATAAGGCCCAATACACCTCCGGGGGTTCGGTAACCCTCAGGCACTCTGATTTTCTCGAAATCACCGGAACACTTCGGTGTCGAATATAGTCGTCAATATATCGATCTTTATGTCTCGACCATTTGAGACTCCTCGTCATGTTCGTGATCACATCCGGGACTCGAACAACCTTGGTACATCAAAACTTATAAACTCATAATAAAACTGTCATCGTAACGTTAAGCGTGCGGACCCTACGGGTTCGAGAACTATGTAGACATGACCTAGAACTGTTTCGGTCAATAACCAATAGTGGAACCTGGATGTTCATATTGGCTCCTACATATTCTCGAAGATCTTTATCGGTCAAACCGCATAACAACATACGTTGTTCCCTTTGTCATCGGTATGTTACTTGCCGAGATTCGATCGTCGGTATCAATACCTAGTTCAATCTCGTTACGGCAAGTCTCTTTACTCGTTCCATAATACATCATCCGTAACTAACTCATTAGTTACAATGCTTGCAAGGCTTAAGTGATGTGTATTACCGAGGGGCCCAGAGATACCTCTCCGACAATCGGAGTGACAAAACCTAATCTCGAAATCGCCAACCCAACATGTACCTTGGAGACACCTGTAGAGCACCTTTATAATCACCCAGTTACGTTGTGACGTTTGGTAGCACACAAAGTGTTCCTCCGGTAAACGGGAGTTGCATAATCTCATAGTTGTAGGAACTTTGTATAAGTTATGAAGAAAGCAATAGCAATATACTAAACGATCAAGTGCTAGGCTAACGGAATGGGTCAAGTCAATCACATCATTCTCCTAATGATGTGATCCGTTAATCAAATGACAACACATGTCTATGGTTAGGAAACATAACCATCTTTGATTAATGAGCTAGTCAAGTAGAGGCATACTAGTGACATTATGTTTGTCTATGTATTCACACATGTATCATGTTTCCGGGTAATACAATTCTAGCATGAATAATAAACATTTATCATGATATGAGGAAATAAATAATAACTTTATTATTGCCTCTAGGGCATATTTCCTTGATCTCCCACTTGCACTAGAGTCAATAATCTAGATTACATAGTAATGATTCTAACACCCATGGAGTCTTGGTGCTGATCATGTTTTGCTCGTGGAAGAGGCTTAGTCAGCGGGTCGCAATATTCAGATCCGTATGTATCTTACAAATCTCTATGTCTCCCACTGGACTTGGTCCGGATGGAATTGAGGCGTCTCTTGATGTGCTTGGTCCTCTTGTGAAATCTGGATTCCTTTGCCAAGGCAATTGCACGATATTGTCACAGAAGATTTTCATTGGTCCCGATGCACTAGGTATGACACCTAGATCGGAAATGAACTCCTTCATCGAGACTCCTTCATTTGCTGCTTCGAAGCAGCTATGTACTCCGCTTCGCATGTAGATCCCTTCTGACGCTTTGTTTAGAACTGCACCAATGACAGCTCCACCGTTTAATATAAATACGTATCCGGTTTGCGATTTAGAATCGTCCGGATCGGTGTCAAAACTTGCATCGGCGTAACCCTTCGACAAGCTCTTTGTCACCTCCATAAGCGAAACATATCCTTAGTCCTTTTCGGTATTTCGGGATGTTCTTGACGCTGTCGATGATCCACTCTGGATTACTTTGGTACCTCCCTACTAAACTAATAGCAAGGCACACATCAGGTCGGTACACAACATTGCATACATGATAGAGCCTATGGCTGAGGCATAGGAACTCCTTTCATTTTCTCTCTATCTTTTGCGGTGGTGGGCATTGAGTCGACTCAACTTCACACCTTATGTCTGAGGCAAGAATCCTTTCTTTGCTGATCCATAATTGAACTTTTCAAAATTTTATCAAGGTATGTGCTTTGTGAAAGTCCAATCAAGCGTCTTGATCTATCTCTATAGATCTTGATGCCCAATATGTAAGCAGCTTCACGAGGTCTTTCATTGAAAAACTTTTATTCAAGTATCCTTTTATGCTATCCAGAAATTCTATATCATTTCCAATCAATAATATGTCGTCCACATATAATATCAGAAATGCTCTGAGCTCCCACTCACTTTCTTGTAAATCAGAGGCTTCTCCAAAAGTGCATATAAAACCATATCTTTGATCACACTATCAAAGCGTTTATTCCAACTCGAGAGGCTTGCACGGACCATAAATGGATCTCTGGAGCTTGCACACTTTGTTAGCTCCTTAGGATCGACAAAACCTTCGGTTGCATCATATACAACTCTTCTTCAGAAATCCATTCAGGAATGCAGTTTTGACATCCATCGCCATATTTCATAATCATAAAATCGGCAATTGCTAACATGATTGGATGACTTAAGCATCGCTCTGGTGAGAAGGTCTCATCGTAGTCAACCCCTTGAACTTGTCGAAAACCTTTTGCAACAAGTCGAGCTTTATGTGATAACATTACCGTCGTCGGTCTTCTTCTTGAAGATCCATTTATTCTCTATTGCTTGCCGATCATTGGGCAAGTCAACCAAAGTCCACACTTTGTTCTCATACATGGATCCCATCTCAGATTTCATGGCTTCAAGCCATTTTGCGAATCTGGGCTCACCATCGCTTCTTCATAGTTCGTAGGTTCACCATGATCTAGTAGCATGACTTCGAGAATAGGATTACCGTACCACTCAGTGCGGATCTTACTCTAGTTGATCTCTGAGTTCAGTAACAACTTGATCTGAAGTTTCATGATCATCATCATTAACTTCCTCACTAATTGGTGTAGGTGTCACGGGAACTGATTTACGTGATGAACTACTTTCAATAAGGGAGCTGGTACTATTACCTCATCAAGTTCTACTTTCCTCCCACTCACTTCTTTGAGAGAAACTCCTTCTCTAGAAAGGATCCATTCTTAACAACAAATGTCTTGCCTTGGATCTGTGATAGAAGGTGTACCCAACTGTCTCCTTTGGGTATCCTATGAAGACACATTTTCCGATTTGGGTTCGAGCTTATCAGGTTGAAGTTTTTCACATAAGCATCGCAGCCCCAAACTTTCAGAAGCGACAACTTTGGTTTCTTGCCAAACCATAGTTCATAAGGAGTCGTCTCAGCAGTTTTGATGGTGCCCTATTTAGCGTGAATCGGCCGTCTCTAAAGCATAACCCCAAAGCGATAGCGGTAAATCGGTAAGAGACATCATAGATCGCACCATATCTAGTAAAATCACGATTCGACGTTCGGACACACCATTACGTTGTGGTGTTCGGTGGCGTAAGTTCGAAACTATTCGCATTGTTTCAAATGTAGACCAAACTCGTAACTCAAATATTCTCCTCCACGATCAGATCGTAGAAACTTTATTTTCTTGTTACGATGATTTTCAACTTCACTCTGAAATTCTTTGAACTTTTCAAATGTTTCAGATTTATGCTTCATTAAGTAGATATACCCGTATCTGCTTAAATCATCTGTGAAGGTGAGAAAATAACGATATCCATACGAGCCTCAATATTCATCGGACCACATACATCTGTATGTATGATTTCCAACAAATCTGTTGCTCTCTCCATAGTACGGAGAGCGGTGTTTTAGTCATCTTGCCCATGAGGCACGGTTACATAAGTACCAAGTGACATAATCAAGTGATTCCAAAAGTCCATCGGTATGGAGTTTCTTCATGCGTTTACACCGATATGACCTAAGCGGCGGTGCCACAAATAAGTTGCACTATCATTATCAACTCTGCATCTTTTGGCTTCAACATTATGAATATGTGTATTACTACTATCGAGATTCATCAAAATAGACCACTCTTCAAGGGTGCATGACCATAAAAGATATTACTCATATAAATAGAACAACCATTATTCTCTGATTTAAATGAATAACCGTCTAGCATCAAACAAGATCCAGATATAATGTTCATGCTCAATCTGGCACCAAATAACAATTATTCAGGTCTAAAACTAATCCGAAGGTAGATGTAGAGGTAGCGTGCCGACCGCGATCACATCGACTTTGGAACCATTTCCCAGCGCATCATCACCTCGTCCTTGGCGGTGTTAAGCTTATTCCGTAGTCCTGTTTGAGTTGCAAATATTAGCAGAACCAGTATCAAATACCGGTGCTCTGCGAGCTCTAGTAAGGTACACATCAATAACATGTATATCACATATACCTTTGTTCACCTTGCCATCCTTCTTATCCGCCAAATACTTAAGGCAGTTCCGCTTTCAGTGACCAGTTTGCTTGCAGTAGAAGCACTCAGTTTCAGGCTTAGGTCTAGACTTGGGTTTCTTCTCTTGAGCAGCAACTTGTTTCTGTTCTTTTTGAAGTTCCCCTTCTTCTTCCCTTTGCCCTTTTTCTTGAAACTAGTGGTCTTGTTGACCATCAACACTTGATGCTCCTTCTTGATTTCTACCTCCGCAGCTTTTAGCATTGCGAAGAGCTCGGGAATTGTCTTGTTCATCCCTTGCATATTATAGTTCATCACGAAGCTCTTGTAGCTTGGTGGCGATGATTGGAGAATTCATCAATGGCGCTATCATCCGGAAGATTAACTCCCGGTTGAATCAAGTGATTATTATACCCGGACATTTTGAGTATATGCTCCTTGTGAACTATTCTCCTCCATCTTGCAGCTATAGAACTTATTGGAACTTCATATCTCTCAATCCGGGCATTTGCTTGAAATATTAACTACAACTCTGGAACATCTCATATGCTCCATGGCGTTCAAAGCGTCGTTGAAGACCAGTTCTAAGCCGTAAAGCATGGCACCTTGAACTATTGAGTAGTCATCAGCTTTGCTCGCGAGACGTTCATAACATCGGCGTTGCTCCTGCTGACAGGCTGGCACCCAGCGGTGCTTCGGGATGTAATTCTTACGTGCAGCAATGAGGATAATCCTCAAATTCGGACCCGATCCGTGTAATTGCTACCATCATCTTTCAACTTTGCTTTCTCAAGGAGCGCATTAAAATTCAACGGAACAACAGCACGAGCCATTTATCTACAACAAACGTAGATAAGCAAAATACTATCAGGTACTAAGTTCATGATAAATTTAAGTTCAATTAATCATATTACTTAAGAACTCCCACTCAGACAGACATCTCTCTAGTCATCTAAGTGATCACGTGATCCAAATCAACTAAACCATAACCGGTCATCACGTGAGATGGAGTAGTTTTCAATGGTGAACATCACTCTGTTGATCATATCTACTATATGATTCACGCTCGACCTTCGGTCTCCGTGTTCGAGGCCATATCTGCATATGCTAGGCTCGTCAAGTTTAACCTGAGTATTCGCGTGTGCAAAACTGGCTTGCACCCGTTGTAGATGGACGTTGAGCTTATCACACCGATCATCACGTGGTGTGCAGGCACGACGAACTTTGTAGCGGTGCATACTCGGGAGAACACTTCTTGATAATTTAGTGAGAGATCATCTTAAAATGCTACCGTCAATCAAAGCAAGATAAGATGCATAAAGGATAAACATCACATGCAATCAATATAAGTGATATGATATGGCCACCATTATCTTGTGCTTGTGATCTCCATCTCCGAAGCACCGTCATGATCACCATCGTCATCGGTAGCGAAACCTTGACCTCCATCGTAGCATCGTTGTCGTTTAGCCAACTATTGCTTCTCGACTATCGCTACCGCTTAGTGATAAAGTAAAGCAATTACTGAGCGTTGCATTTCATACAATAAAGAGACAACCATATGGCTCTGCCGATTGCCGATTGATCATCTCATACGATACGTCTTGATTACAAAACATGATCATCTCATATTTTACGTGGCTGCTACGGGCTGAGAAAGAACCGTTCTTACCTCGCATCAAAACCACAATGATAGTTCGTCAAGTTAGTGTTGTTTTGACCTTCGCAAGGACGAGGCGTAGCCATACTCAGTTCAAATAAAGTTGGGCCGACACCCGCCAGCCACTGTGTGCAAAACACGTCGGTAGAACCAGTCTCGTGTAAGCGTCTGGCGTAATGTCGGTCGGGCGCTTCATCCAACAATACCGCCGAACCAAAGTATGACATCTGGTAAGCGGTATGACTTATATCGCCCACAACTCACTTGTGTTCTACTCGTGCATATAACATCAGCGCATAAAACCTGGCTCGGATGCCACTATTGGGGAGCGTAGTAATTTCAAAATTTTCCTCGCTCACGCAAAATCATGGTGATGCATAGCGAGAGGAGAGTGTGTCCACGTACCCTCGTGAACCGAAAGTGGGCGTTATGACAACGCGGTTGATGTAGTCGTCGTCTTCACGATCCGACCGATCCAAGCACGAGCGTCACGGCTCCTCCGTGTTACGCACCGTTCAGCTCGATGGCGATCCCGAACTCCGATCCAGCAGGGTGTCGGGGATGAGTTCCGTTAACTGACGGCGTGGTAGCGATGATGATGTTCTACCGGCGAGGGCTTCGCCTAAACTCGCGACGATATGACCGAGGTGGAATATGGTGGAGGGGCACCGCTGCGGCTAAGGCGATCACGAAGATCAACTTGTGTGTTCTAGGGTGCCCCTGCCCCGTATATAAAGGAGCAAAGGCGGGCGGCCCTTGTGGGCGCGCCAAGGAGGAGTCCTACTCTGGTAGGAGTAGGACTCCCTCTTTCCTACTACTAGGAGGGAAAGGAAGGGGGAGGAGAGGGGAGGGGCACCGCCCTCCCCCCGCCTCTCTAGTCCAATTCATACCAGGAGGGGAGGGTGCGCGGCCCATCTGGCTGCCCCTCTCTCTCTCCACTAAAGCCCATAAGGCCCAATACTCCTCCGGGGAGTTCCGGTAACCCTCCGGCACTCCGTTTTCTCGAAATCACCGGAACACTTTCGGTGTCGAATATATTCGTCAATATATCGATCTTTATGTCTTGACCATTTGAGACTCCTCGTCATGTCCGTGATCACATCGGGACTCGAAAAACCTTGGTACATCAAAACTTATAAACTCATAATAAAAGCTGTCATCGTAGCGTTAAGCGTGCGGACCCTACGGGTTCGAGAACTATGTAGACATGACCTAGAACTGTTTCGGTCAATAACCAATAGTGGAACCTGGATGTTCATATTGGCTCCTACATATTTTCGAAGATCTTTATCGATCAAACCGCATAACAACATCGTTGTTCCCTTTGTCATCGGTATGTTACTTGCGAGATTGATCGTCGGTATCAATACCTAGTTCAATCTCGTTACCGGCAAGTCTCTTTACTCGTTCCGTAATACATCATCCGTAACTAACTCATTAGTTACAATGCTTGCAAGGCTTAAGTGATGTGTATTACCGAGAGGGCCAGAGATACCTCTCCGACAATCGGAGTGACAAAACCTAATCTCGAAATCGCCAACCCAACATGTACCTTCGGAGACACATGTAGAACACCTTTATAATCACCCGATTCGTTGTGACGTTTGGTAGCACACAAAGTGTTCCTCCGTAAGCAGGAGTTACATAATCTCATAGTTGTAGGAACTTTGTATAAGTTATGAAGAAAGCAATAGCAATATACTAAGCGATCAAGTGCTAGGCTAGCGAATTGGGTCAAGTCAATCACATCATTCTCCTAATGATGTGATCCGTTAATCAAATGACAACACATGTCTATGGTTAGGAAACATAACCATCTTTGATTAATGAGCTAGTCAAGTAGAGGCATACTAGTGACATTATGTTTGTCTATGTATTCACACATGTATCATGTTTCGGGTAATACAATTCTAGCATGAATAATAAACATTTATCATGATATGAGGAAATAAATAATAACTTTATTATTGCCTCTAGGGCATATTTCCTTCACAATAACAATACTAAACCCAATATTGTTGCTTATAGTAGTTCTCTTGATTCCACTAATGATTCTCTTAGCCAAGTTACACTTGAGCAAAAACAACTTATTGAAGGGAATTATAGGGAAGGTGTATACAAGAGTCTTGCGAGGAGTAAGCAATTTGAGAAATTATGCATAAGCAAGGAAGGCACGGAAGAATCAAGGTGTTGGTTTTGAGCGAAAGTTCAATGCCAATGGAGTTAGTGGGAAGAAGATCAATACCCCAAGGCGAAGTTTGTTCCTCAACAAAGAAGTATGATCCTACTTCCTTCAAGGAACACAAGCACAAGATGATCTTCCACCACAAGACCACAAGAACAAAGGCAAGGACAAGCTTCAAGAGGAGATTGATGCATTTGAAGAAGCACCTAAGGCCTTGGTCAAGTGGGTTCCCAAGACTCGTCAAGTTCTACTTCATCAAGCACAACTACTACACAAGTTCCCATCAAGATGATGTGGATCCAGAAGAAGAAGAACTAGAGAGTTCTTGAGGGTGACTCCGCCAACATTCTTCACTCATATCATTATGGCAGGGACAAGTGCAACCACCTTCCATATCTTGCACTAGTTCAAGGAGTCACAAACCCTCATGTTGGTAAGGCAAGGGACAAGGTAACCTAATGTTTTCATGGACATCATTTGTGTGTGCATCACTCTATGTCTATGGATTTTCTTGTTTGTTCCTTGTGGGACTAACCCATGTAGGTATTGAAAGTGCAACTCACTTCAAAGGATTGCTCAAGAGATCTACATCAACATTGAGCATCCACATCTTCAACACCTACATGAAGTCATCATCGACAAAACCCAAGGTTAGTTTATCCCTCTAGGGGAATCTCACATCTAGGGGAGCTTAACTCTAAGAATTGAGTCAAAGCAACTCTAATGATGTGAACACATAAATGCTTTATGTAAAAGTGGTAACCCACTTGAGCTTAAGCGATGAGTATGACCTATGATCAAATGTTCTCATTTGACTCCTAAGTCAATATACTCATATATAGATGACCTAGTCATCGCCACTTGTTTGATAGATGCTAAAATTGGTTGTGCATGCTTTGTCACATATTTCATTTGTCATTTTATTGTGTGAGCATGTTGGATGCATATTTTACTCATTCGAGGACATCCACTTGTTGTTTTGATTGATTGGCTTCTTTTCTTTGGCCAAGTGGATGGACAAGAATGCCTAAGAACCTTCTCTACCTATCTATGCTTTTCTAGTCTCAAACTCTATTCATGCTACATCACAAAATTTGATCAAGTCGATTCGAACCACTTTGTGTGAGGAGCACTTCGAGTCCCGATTCATCATAGACTTAAACTTCCAAAACTTTTTGTGCTTTTCGGTCGACCGATTCATCCATTTGGTCATCCGAGATCACTAAGTGGATCTAGGTTTTCATCTCGGTTGACCGATTTGAACTTCGGTAACACGAGTTCTTTGTGACTGATACTGATTATGCATCTTGGTGCCATGAGTTTTCCACTCGGTCACTGCAAGCGATTAATCGACTATATATTCACACGGGCAAATTTTGGAAAACTTTCTCGAAACTCCTCGCGCGCGCATAGCTCGCTCTGCCTACTAGGTCTCTGGATCATCGACCTCATCACCGGCCGCCTCCTGTCGGCTGGTCTCATTGCCAATCAGCGAATTCTTCTCCGTCGTTGCCGTCGTAGCGAGTTCACCGTCGAACTAGGGTATGAACTCGATCACAGTGCTATCCTCGTCGATTCTCGGCACATTGTGTTAGTAATGCATCTTGCCACGATTGAAACACTTCTATCCGAGTCAAAAGCGATCCTTAGAATAGGTGTGATTCAAAAATTTAGGGTTAGGTTTCCTTGAAACCATCTCGGACCCAGGAGTTGAAAAACTTCGGTCCACCGATTGGCTAACGCCATTGCACTAGTAAGTCTTGGTACGTGAGAATTACAAATCGGTGTGACGATTTTAGAACTTTTGAAACCCTAGCAGTCTCGGTGCCACTTAGAATTGTGACTCGGTCGGCCAAGTTCACTAGTTTAGGTTCCAAAACTGATTCGGTATCACCGAGTTTGAAAATCGGTGATCCGAAATGCTTTACGTGGAAACTAAAACTAAGTTTTGAATCATTAGTTTGCAAAATCTCTGCATCTTGTGATTCTCATCCACTCTACCTCATCTATAACTATTCACAAGATCGGTGATCGATTGTGCGACATGTCGGACCAAAGTGACAGCGAGAACAAGTCGAAGAGCAGATTCACATGGTGAGGCACTAGTCCCTCTAGCAGCTCGAGATGAGGGGGCGAAGCACTCTAGCAATCTGCCCAAAGGCTGCCACAAGGACAAGGAAGAAGACCTCGAGTCGAGGATGAGGATTATGTGGCGATTGAGGATGAGGCAAGTTCAAAGAAGAAAGTGCTCAAGAAGAATACAACTCAAGCTGAGGATAAAGCCAGGCATGAAGATCAAAGAGCTGCAGTAGACAACCAATGTCCAAAGCAGAGTCTCCCTCAAGCTTCTTTGGAATCCCAACCCAAGAGCCTGCTTTGCTGCTTTGAAGGAAGGAAAAGGAAGGAAAGGTCAAGAAGACCATGGCGAGAGTGATTGGGAAGCCTTCTATGATGGAGGAAGAGGAAGAAGAAGGGTTCTTGAACCAGCACCCAAGGCACAAAGGCGATGGGTGATGCCATAAAGTCGAGGGCTGCAACTTCAAAGCCCAAAGCTGCCCCCAAGCCCAGAGTGCACCAAAGGAATACTGAGGAGTATACCGGCAGATTTGAGAAGAACAAGGCCCCAATGCGGATGTTGCTGCTTGAGGAAGATGAAGAAGGGCAGGTCTTAAGAAGCTCAAACCCAAGATTCCGGATCACAATGATGCTCATCCATGGTGAGAACATGAAGATCGGGAGAGATCTATGGTTGAGGCTATGGAAAGTCAGATCCATATGCCACCGGAGAAGGACTGCGTAGATTACGGGTTTCACACCAAGGAGCGGCGAGGACTTCTATGAGACCATCTTATTGGGTAAGAAGCCCATAGTTTGTGATATGAGGTGGGTCGATTGGACCTACATTAGGAGAATAGAACACTATCTACGGGTGTATGGTATCACGCATAATATGCGATACTATCCTAAAGAGAGACCGAAGGTCCCACCAAGGATAGAACCGCATATTGAAGCGCTTTACAAGGTGGATATCATTACATCAACATTACATAATAGTGGAGATACATACATACTGACAAATGCCACAAGAATACATCAACATCATATACAAGATCAACATCCGACTACGGATGAAACATAAACATAAGCTCAACGACATCCACCACCTGCTAGCCGGGCTGCCGACTGGAACCTATCCCCGATCGAAGAAGGAGAAGAAGAACTCCAAAACAAGCAAACATCGCTCTCACGTCATGATCATCGCCATGACCTGTACACCTGCAAGGTGTGTGTAGTAATCTGTGAGCCACGAGGACTCGGCAATCCCATTACCATGGGTATCAAGACTAGCAAAGCTTAATGGGTAAGGAAGGAGTAAAGTGGTGAGGTTGCAGCGGCTAAGCATATATGGTGGCTAACATACGTAAATGAGGCGAGAGAAGAGAAACAAAGGCGATGCGTCAACTAGTAATGATCAAGAAGTGATCACGAACTCCTACTTACGTCGAGACATAACCCGAAACCGTGTTCTCCTCTCGATCAACCCGAAAAGAGACACTCACAGTTCGCACCACGGTTGGTGTATTTTAGAAGAGTTTGCTTCAAGTTTACTACAACCGGATATTAACAAATTCCCATCTGCCACATAACAGCGGACACGGCTCTCGAAAGTTTATACCTGCGGGGGTGTCCCAACAGCCCATGATAAGCTCTTGCGATCAACGAAGGATATTCCTTCTCCCGGGAAGACCGATCGGTCTCGGAATCCGGCTACGACATTCGACAGACAATAAAACAAGACCAGCAAGACCTCCCGTCTGCGACATCCCGATAGTAGTGCGGCGTATCTCGTCTCGAGCACGACCGGATAAGCTAAGCGTCTGAGTACAAGCGTAACCCAAGTTGCCAAGGGATGGTCCCGCACGGTGCTCTAGTTTGGACCAACGCTTAAACAAGCACTGGCCCGGGGGGGTAAATAAAGATGACCCTTGGGATGCGCGACTCCCAAGGGAAAAAGGTAATAGGTCAGGCAAATGGTAAAACCAATGTTGGGCCTTCTTTGGAAAGAAGTCTTATTCAGCGAAGCTGTCAAGGGTCCCATAAATCACCCGACCGCGTTAGGGACGCAAAATCCGGGAACATAATACCGATATGGCGGAAACTAGGGGTGGCAAGAGTGGAACAAAACACCGGGCATAAGGCCGAGCCTTCCACCCTTTACCAAGTTTATAGATGCATTAATTAAATAAGATATATTGTGATATCCCAACAAGTAAACATGTTCCACCAGGAACAACATCTCCATGTTCAACAAGGAACAAACTTCATCTTCTGCAACTAACAACGCTATAAGAGGGCTGAGCAAAGCGGTAACATAGCCAAACAACGGTTTGCTAGGAAGGTGCAAAAGGTTAGAGGCGACATGGCAATTTGGGATGGCGATAAGCAGGTAATAGTAGCGCAGACATAGCGATAGAACGAAGCAACTAGCATAGCAATGATAGTAGTGAGATCCGGGGTAGCGGTCATCTTGCTGAAATCCCATGAAGGAAGAACAAGTCCATGAAGAAGGCGAGCGGATGAAGCCGAACCAAGCGTGAGCGAGCGAATCCTCACGATCATAGCAAGCAGGAACTAACAGAAGAAGCACACAACATAGTAAACACACCAAACATAAACAAGAGATGATGCACAACCAAGCATGATGCATGACAAGACTACATGAAGCTACTCACGGCAAAAGATGATGCAAACAAAACAACACATCAAAGCAAGTTTAAATGAGGCGGAAACAACATATAACAATTCGGTAAGTCCTCATATGCAAATTTCAAAATTGGTCCAGATCTGAATAAACCTTATGTTCAAGTTGTTAAGCAGCAAGTTAAAATGCACCAAGATGATCTACACGAAATTCTAGTCAAGTTACATATAAAGTTCATTTAATTGAACTCTGGCCTAGAAGATATGAGCACAACAAGATAAGCATGGCATTGGTGCAAAATGCATCCAAACATCAAGCAAACACCTCAAAACATGGATGCAACACGATAATATGAAGCTACATGCAAAATCAAGCAAGTTTCATATAGAGCACACTCAAAAGCGAACAGCGGTTCAACACATACACCTATACAAGTTTAAAGGACAAGCTGTCCAAAGCAGCAACTAGGCATCTTGCAAGCATCAAAACAACAAGCTGCTGACATCCCAACGTAATAACAAAAGGCATGGGCATGATGTACAGGTAAAGCATGACAAAACATGAACACTGAGCTATCTCCAGAAATCACTAGAACATGCTCAAAAAGAGATGGCAAGATTGCAAATAATAACAGTTTCAGGCTTTGCAGAAAATAACATCAGGTTGCAATGTTTAGAGCTGTCAAACAACATGCTACAGGAACTTAGCATGGCAAACAAAGGCATGGCATGAATCTACTAATCTCATAGAACAAAAGTCCCTTACTGACCATAAGCCAAAAGGGATCAGAAAATACAGTTGCAAGCATGTGAATATAGCAAAACATAAACAGATTCAGACCTTAGCGCAAAACTGGAGCATGGCATAAACAGATAACAAGTAGGCATGTTGGTGAGCTTGAACCACTCACTACAGAGCAATACATGGCATGGCAAGGCAACTCATAGTAAGAAGACATGGCATATAAGCTATACATGGCAAGAACAACATCATAGCATACGGATCAACTACAACAACCTTGGCAAAATTGAATAACATGTAAACAACCTGCCGGAAACATTTTATAGCAAAAGTAGAGCTCGATTGACTCACGATATAGCACTCCATAATTGCAAACAAGGGCATGGATGGATAGAGCATAACCATATGTTCAAAACATCCTTACTGAAGTATCTCAAAATAAGCATGGATCTCTCGGTAGCATCAAGTTTACATGGCATAAAAATATCAGCAGAACAGGGGCTGAAATCAGCAACATCATGAAGCCTAGTTTGCATGCTTGTGCTAGTCACCACAGAGATCACAAAAATACATGGCATACACCCCTGTAAAGATGGCATGGCATATTACAAAACACATGTAGGACTCAAGTTCATAGGGTGTACACATCAATCATGGCAAAAATGACAAAAGTGCATGTTCTGATAAGAATCTGAAACTAATATCACATAGCCCTCTTCTAACAGCATTTCGGGCATCAAGATGAGCTCAAATGAAAATGATGCAATGGAATGAAATGATGTACTCATCGGGCGAACAATTGGACATATTACCGCGCCGAAGCGGACTACGGATGCAGAGATATGATGCGATGAAAATGCATGATAATGTGCAAAATTTCAGGGACTTAGGCAAAAATTCAGGGGTCAACCTCTTCTCATCGAATCTGGATCCGGATCTGGCGAGATCTAGAGGCGGGCAGGCTCTCGCCGGAGATGCCACGGAGGAAGGAAGAAGCGGCGGAGGCTTCGCTTGGCTCAGGCCTTGGCAGAACCCTGGCCAGGCTTCTTGGGTAGCGGCCCAAAGCCAGAGAAGCGAGGCGGCCAGAGGTGCTTGGCGGAGAGCTGGCAGCAGCAATGGCGGAGGATGGCAGGCAGCAGACACCAGCGGCGGAGAAAGCAGCGGCGGCCAGCCGGTGGCCAGGGCAGGTGGCGCCAGGCGCCAGGCGTAGTCAGCCGTTGGCGGCCACATGGCCTTGGTGTGGCCTTCAGCCTGGTCAGGAGAGAAGCGAGCAGCCGCCAGTAGGCTCAGACCCGATCCAGGCCCCTTGAGCCCCGCCAGCGGATAGGGAGCTCGGCCGGGGACCGTGGCGCCGCGGGTTGGGCCAGAAGCGTGGCGCGGACATGTCGGTCGATATGGACATGTCTGGCGGGGAGGAGGAGAACAACTAGGGTTTGAGGAATTAAGCCATGAATTTGGGGAGGGCTATATTTATAGGTAGAGGAGCTAGGAGAGTCCAAATGAGGCACGGTTTTGACGCCATGATCGTGATTGAGCGACCGAGAGCATGGAGGGAGTTTGCTGGGTTTGGGCCACTTTGAAAGGGTGTTGGGTTGCACACAAAAAGAGGCTTTGCGGTTACCAGTTAACAGTTGGAGTATAAACGACCTCAAATGACCCGAAACTTGACAGGCGGTCTACGGTGCTATACCAAGGCCACTTGACAAACCTCGGGCCATTCCAGAAAGTTTAACACCCTTTTACGAAAAAGAGGTAAAAAGGCGTAGGAGACATAGGAGTGCGGATTGCAAAAGCAGACAGCAGGGAAAATGCTCGGATGCATGAGGGCGAACACGTATGCAAAATGAAATGCACATGATGACATGATAAAATGCAGATGATGACATGGCAAAGTGCAACACGCAAACACATGACATGGCAAAAGGCAATGGCGAATAGCTGGCGGACACACAGGCGCATCGAATCGAGGCGTTACAATGACAACCGGATGCGTGGAGTTGCAGATTTTGTTGAGCGAGACTTACAAGCTGGAATAGCGAGCTCATTATGCAATTCTACTCCACAGCACATTTCTATCCGGATGGCGAGGATAGTTTGGATGTCGAAGGAACAAGATACCAATCAACCATAGAGGAATGGGCAAGTCGATCAATGCCCCAAGGAGAGTGAAAATGACTTGGACATTTATGCCAAGAAGAAAATGGATCATAACTCAATGTCACGAGATGTACAAGGAGATCCACTGATGATGCACTTGAGACTTTCAAGTTTGGATCAGTTCATTTTCTTCTATCGAGGGCTGCCTACGATCAAGCTGGATCCTCGAGGCACACTCTTTTACCCAAATCGGGTGACCACAACATGATCGGAGGGCATGCAATTAATTTACTTCACATTTTATGTGCCCCGGAAATTCAAGGTCATGAGCCTCATAGTTGAAACTATCAAGAGGACTGACGAGACCAAAGAGGAGCGTGGATATGCCCCTGATTCAGGAGTTGATTAACTCAAAGATGGGCACGAGGGAAGTATCATTGGATAAGGAACACTTGGTTCTCTATCCTGAATTTGAGGACAATCAAGTTGTCATGGTGAGAATGAACTATCATCAGTACAAACTCAAGAGAAGAAAGCAAAGGCAAAGAAAGAGAGGCTGCCAAGATGCCAACAAGCGCGAGGCATCGAGTACTTCTGAAGAACAAGCGAGGAGCAGCTTGGTTACTTGATAGCATCAACTCTGTGGATTGAGAGGGTTGGCCACCTAACTCAAAACCGGGAGAGCACAGGAAAGAATCATGGAACAAAATTCTATGATCTTGATGTCAAAATGGCGAGATTGATCATTGTGGAGCAGCTCTGAGGATGACATCTTGAGGAGAGGAAGGCGGGACAACAAGCGATGCATTTGCGGAGTGCCTCGAGCTCGAGAGATCAGTTGCGAGCAGGTCACGATTACTTCATCGGCTCAGCTACAGCTCGGTGCAACCAGCTCCGGCACCAACTCCTTGACTCCATCCCATCTCTGAAGTCTTCATCAAGGGCGATCTCTCGCCACCACGAAGACCAAGCACGAGAGGCGATATAGTCCTATGCATTTTCTAGGAACTTTTGGTAACTTGTTGCCAAAGGGAGAAAAACGTATAGATCATAGGCTTCGAGAGAGATTTCTTGCTTTTATTCTCTCTTGTCTTCTTGGTTGAACTTTGTTTGCTTTCATTTCTTGAGATACTATGCAATTACACATGAGACATTGATGATCATGTGTTTGATCATAAGCTACACTTATGCTTGTTATATGTTATTATCTTACTTATCCTTATATGATCATTCACTTTGCTTGGTGATGAGTGCATGTATTCAATCTTTATTATTTTGAGCGCTCCACCAAGATGTATGTGACATGGAAGAGTAACCCATGAGCCTAATTCCTTGTGCATTTGCAGTCCAAAGCAAATCTTAAAATATGCACAAATTTGAGGGAGCTCTTGCTTATCACATACTTCTCAAAGCGACGATGTTTTTCAATCTTATTATCATTTGTCAAAGCTTTGATCTATATGTTGTCATCAATTACCAAAAAGGGAGATTGAAAGTGCAACTATCCTAGGTGGTTTTGGAAATTCATAACAACATATAGCTCACTTAATAAAGCTATTCAAGACAAATATTTGGAAAGCTCAATGAATGGCATGGCATGGATGATGAAAGTGGATCCTCAAAATATTAAGGACAAAGGATGGCTCAAGCTCAAAGCTCAAGACTCTACATTTTACATTTTAGTGATCCAAGATCACATTGAGTCTATAGGAAAGACAATACTATCAAGGAGGGATGAGGTGTTGCTTAATGAGCCTCTTGCTTCATGTGCTTAGTGATATGCTCATAAATCCTTCACTACTTTCTCATATCCACATATGACCTAAACCTAAAGTCAAACTCAGCCCTACGATTCTTTCCATCCGCATACGAGTTCAAATGTCATAGCCTGCCACAAACCCTAGGCAAATCGGTCTCACGATAGGGATCTCATCTCACGAGATGGGATTATAATCTCTCTATTTCCCGTAACGTTTGGTCTAACAGAAGTGAGCGATTAGTCCCACGAGATTGCAATGTAAACTCTCTGTTCCTTTCGTAACTTTTCGGTCTCACCGAAAGGCGAATCGGTCCCACCGAGTTTACGACCAACTCTGGTTAGCTAATTACCAAAATCGGTCTCACCAAGTTTGTGTAATCGGTCTCACGAGATTACGTTATGCCCTAACCCTAATCATATCGGTCCTCCGAGAGTTGCATGCTCAGTCCCACAAAACCCTAACGGTCACTAGGTTTACTAAATCGGTCAGATTGAGTTTGATGATTCGGTCCCACGAATTTGGTAAATTGTTATATGTGGTTAGAATTTTGTGTGGAGGCTATATATACCCTCCACCTCCTCTTCATTCGTGGAGAGCCATGAGAACAAACCTACACTTCCAAATTACAGTTCGAGAGAACCACCTACTCATGTGTTGAGGCCAAGATATTACATTCCAACCACAAAATCTTGATCTCTAGCCTTCCCAAGTTGCTTTCACTCAAATCTTCTTTCCACCAAATTCAAATCTTATGAGAGAGAGTTGAGTGTTGGGGAGACTATCATTTGAAGCACAAGAGCAAGGAGTTCATCATCAACACACCATTTGTTACTTCTTGAGTGGTGTCTCTCTAGATTGGCTAGGTGTCACTTGGAAGCCTCAGAGCAAGATTGTGGAGTTGAACCAAGGAGTTTGTAAGGCAAGGAGATCGCCTGCCGTGAAGATCTACCGCTAGTGAGGCAAGTCCTTCATAGGCGACGGCCATGGTGGGATAGACAAGGTTGCTTCTTCATGGACCCTTAGTGGGTGGAGCCCTCCGTGGACTCACATAACCGTTACCCTTCGTGGGTTGAAGTCTCCATCAGCGTGGATGTGCGATAGCACCACCTATCAGACTCGACAAAACATATGTGTCTCCAATTGCGTTTGAATTCTCCAACCCTTCCCTTTACATTCTTGCAAGTTGCATGCTTTAATTTCCGCTGCCTATATACTCTTTGCATGCTTGCTTGAATTGTGTGTGGATTGCTTGACTTGCTCAAAGATAGCTAAAATCTGCCAAAGTCTAAAATTGGGAAAAGGTTAAGTTTTTAATTGGTCAAGTAGTCTAATCACCCCCTCTAGACATACTTCAAGGTCCTACAAGTGGTATCGAGCTTTGGTCTCCATTTGCTTTGATTTCCATAGCCTTTGTTGGTCATAGCCTTGGTTTCACAACCTAGGAAGTATGGCGTCTAGCGAGGAAATTATCCTTTGTAGAGGTCCTTACTTTGATGGCACTAATTTTGCTAGTTGGAAGCATAAGGTGAAAATGCATATTCTCGGACATAACCCGCCGTTTGGGCTATTGTGTGTATTGGTTTGCAAGGTGAATTCTTTGATGGGATAGAACCGAATGCTGAAACTACAGCGGAAGAGTTGAAGATGTTGCAATACAATGCTCAAGCTTGTGATATCCTCTTCAATGGATTGTGCCCGAAGAATTCAACAAAATCAGCCGTCTTGAGAATGCAAAAAATTTGGGATACTTTGATTGATATGCATGAAGGTACCGACTCCGTCAAGGAATCCAAGTTGGATGTGCTCCAAAGTCAACTTGACAAGTTCAAAATGAAGGATGGTGAAGGTATTCAGCTGAAATGTACTCTAGGCTTGCTCTTATCACAAATGAGATTGCGGCTTAGGAAGTGAAGAGATGACCAGATTCATCATCAAGAAGATCCTAAGAGCATTGGATGGAAAATATGATACCGTGTGCACATTGATCCAAATGATGCCAAATTACAAAGATCTCAAGCCAGCGAAGTCATTGGAAGAATTGTAGCTCATGAGATGTCACTCAAGGATAAGGAGGAACTTCACAACAAGTCAAGTGGTGCTTACAAAGCCTCATGTGAAGCCCCCACATCATCAAGTGAAAACAAACCTTCAATGAAGAATTGAGCTTAATGGTGAAGAACTTCAACAAATTATACAGAGTGGAAGCAAAGAAAAGCTCCAAGTCAATGTCCTACAATGACAAAAGATCTTCTAGTCGAGGCGTAATTGCTACAATTGTGGGAGACTCGGACACTATTCAATGAGTGTCGGCACCTACAAAAGAAGAGAAGATTCTCCAAAGAGAATAAGTAGGAAGAAGAATCACCACCAAGAGAGAGGAGTAGAGATGATCGTTATGAGCGAAGACCCTCATGGAGAAGAAAGGATTAGGAAAGGAAGGACAAATCATCAAAGATCTACACAAAATGAAGACATCAAGCTCATGTTGGTGAATGGGTATCCGGCTCAAACTCAGAACAATCACTCAGAAGAAGCTATCCTCCGACTCGAATACACTCAAGATGAAGGTGTTGTCGGTCTAGCACTTGTCAACCAACTCCTGCGACATATTTGAATCACCAAATGAAGGAATTGGAAGATGCTTCATGGCCAAAGGTCCTAAGGTAACACACATGAGTATGTTGATTCTAATAGTGATGAACATGACTTGTTAGGTGATGACGATTTACTTATTGACAACTCTAGTGATGAATACTATGATGAAACATCAATTAATCATGCTAATCAAGATGAAACGAATGACAATGATAAGGAGAAGATTGAGCGTCTAACTAAAGAACTAAACACTCTTAAGTTAGCTCATGAAACTATCTTGAAGATCATCGAGAGAACTTTTAGGGCTCATGAGAAGTTATGCTTTGAAAATCTCAATCTTGAGCAAGAGGATGAGTTCCTAAAGCGATCAATGATGATCTCCGTAAAGAAAGTTCTTCTTATATTGCCAGCGTTTACTCTTATCTACTTACATGCCTCAAGTCAAGTCTAGTAACAAGAACAAGAAAGATTCTTCTTCTAGTAGTAACAATAACAATGCTAAACCCAATATTGTTGCTTCTAGTAGTTCTCTTGATTCCACTAATGATTCTCTTAGCCAAGTTACACTTGAGCAAGAAAACAGCTGATTGAGGGAATTATAGGGAAAGGTGTATACAAGAGTCTTCTTAGGGAGTAAGCAATTTGAGGAAATTATGCATGAAGCAAGGAAGGCAGGAAGAATCAAGGTGTTGGTTTTGAGCGAAAGTTCAATGCCAATGGAGTTGAGTGGGAAGAAGATCAATACCCCAAGGCGAAGTTTGTTCCTGAACAAGAGAAGTATGATCCTACTTCCTTCAAGGAACACAAGCACAAGATGATCTTCCACCACAAGACCACAAGAACAAAAGCAAGGACAAGCTTCAAGAGGAGATTGATGCATTTGAAGAAGCACCTAAGGCCTTGGTCAAGTGGGTTCCCAAGACTCGTCAAGTTCTACTTCATCAAGCACAACTACTACACCAAGGATTCCCATCAAGATGATGTGGATCCCGAAGAAGAAAGAACTAGAGAGTTCTTGAGGGTGACTCCGTAATATTATTCACTCATATCATTATGGCAAGGACAAGAGCAACCACCTTCCATATCTTGCACTAGTTCAAGGAGTCACAAACCCTCATGTTGGTAAGGCAAGGGACAAGGTAACCTAATGTTTTCATGGACATCATTTTGTGTGTGCATCACTCTATGTCTATGGATTTTCTTGTTTGTTTGTTCCTTGTGGGACTAACCCATGTAGGTATTGAAAGTGCAACTCACTTCAAAGGATTGCTCCAAGAGATCTACATCAACATTGAGCATCCACATCTTCAACACCTACATGAAGTCATCATCGACAAAACCCAAGGTTAGTTTATCCCTCTAAGGGGATCTCACATCTAGGGGAGCTTAACTCTAAGAATTGAGTCAAAACAACTCTAATGATGTGAACACATAAATGCTTTATGTAAAAGTGGTAAGCCCACTTGAGCTTAAGCGATGAGTATGACCTATGATCAAATGTTCTCATTTGACTCCTAAATCAATATACTCATATATAGATGACCTAGTAATACGCCACTTGTTTGATAGATGCTAGAATTGGTTGTGCATGCTTTGTCACATATTTCATTTGTCATTTTATTGTGTGAGCATGTTGGATGCATATTTTACTCATTCGAGGACATCCACTTGTTGTTTTGATTGATTGGCTTCTTTTTCTTTGGCCAAGTGGATGGACAAGAATGCCTAAGAACCTTCTCTAGCTATCTATGCTTTTCTCGTCATAAACTCTATTCATGCTACATCACAAAATTTGATCAAGTCAGATTCGAACCACTTTGTGTGAGGAGCACTCGGAGTCCCCGATTCATCATAGACTTAAACTTCCAAAACTTCTTGTGCTTTTGATTACGACCGATTCATCCATTTAGTTCATCTGAGATCACTAAGTGGATCTAGATTTTCATCTCGGTGCAACGATTTGAACTTCGGTCACACCGAGTTCTTTATGTGATAGCAGTTATGCATCTCGGTGTTGCGAAGACCATTCACTTTCGGTCATGCAAGCAGTGTAAGGCTATATATATACACTGAGGCAAATTTTGAAAACTTTCTACAAACTCCTACTTGCAGCGCATAGCTCGCTCTTGCCTACTAGGTCTCGGATCGTCGACCAAATGCTTGAGCCGCCTCCATCATTCGGGTCTCACTTACGCCGTCATCAAATTCTTCTCCACCGTTGCCGTCGTGGCAGAGTTCACCGTCGAACTAGGGTATGAACTTCGATCACGATGCTATCCTTATGCGATTCTCGGCACATTGTGTTAAGTAATGCATCTTGCCACGATTGAAACACTTCTATCAGTCATCAGCGATCCTTAGAATAGGTGTGATTCGAAAATTTAGGGTTAGGTTTCACTTGCGAAACCATCTCGGACCCATAGGTTGAAAAACTTCGGTCCTACCGGGCCAGCTAGCGCCATTGCACTAGTAAGTCTCGGTCCGACCAAAGAATTACAAATCGGTGTGACCGATTTTAGAACTTTGTGAAACCCTAGCAGTCTCGGTGCCATTGAGAGTGACTCGATGCGACCGAGTTCACTAGTTTAGGTTCCAAACTGGCCGGTATCATAGAGTTTGAAAATCGGTAGATCAAAAAGCTTTACTGTGAAAACTAAAACTAAGTTTTGAATCATTCTTTCTAAAAAATCTCTGCATTTTGTGATGCTCATCCACTCTACCTCATCTATAACTATTCACAGAGGTGTGATGGGTTGGATGCAAAGGAC
>JAHIAM010020522.1:0-24694 GCA_021605205.1 Aegilops longissima
TCATCATATTCTATTCCACCATAGTGCTATGTCCATGGCTCGCGCTCATGTATTGCGTGAAGGTTGAAAAAGTTTGAGATTAGTAAAGAATGAAACAATTGCTTGGCTTGTCATCGGGATTGTGCATGATGAGAGCATTCTTGTGTGGAAGATGGAGCATGACTAAACTATATGATTTTGTAGGGATGAACTTTCTTTAGCCATGTTAGTTTGAGATGACATAATTGCTTAGTTAGTATGCTTGAAGTATTATTACTTTTATGTCAATATGAACTTTTATCTTGAATCTTTGGATCTGAATATCCATACCATAGTTAAGAAGAATTACATTGAAATTATGCCAAGTAGCATTCCACATCAAAATTCTGTTTTATCATTTACCTACTGAGGCGAGCAGGAATTAAGCTTGGGGATCTTGTCGTCTCCAACGTATGTATAATTTTGATTGTTCCATGCTATTATATTATCCATCTTGGATGTTTATGGGCTTTATTTTACACTTTTATATTTTTTTGGACTAACCTATTGACCCGAGCCGGTGCAGTTCTGTTTTTCCCTTGTTTCATTATTTGAAGAAAAGGAATATCAAGCGAATTGAACGGAATGAAACCTTCTAGAAGTTATTTTTGGAAGGAAAGCAACCCGGAGACTTGGAGTCCACGTCAAGGAAGCAACAAGGAAGGCCGAGGCGGGCGCCCACCACGGCGCGCCCGCCCTCGTAGGCCCTCGTGGCTCCCAGGCGTGCTTCTTTCACCTATATATTCCCATATACCCTAAAACTTGAGGAACAGAATAAATCGGGAGTTCGCGCCGCAAGCCTCTGTAGCACAAAACCAATCGAGACCTGTTAGGCACCTGTGGAGGGATCCCTCACCGTGGCCATCTTCATCATCCGGCCTCTCCGGGGCGGAGGAGATGTTCACCCTCGGGCTGAGGTGTCGGGAAGCTGATCGTGACCCACGAACACCTATGGGACCGGCGGACAGGCCCCTTCGGTTCGGCGGGGCGGAGGTTCCTGAAGAAGATCGGTGGAAGCACAGGCGGTTTACCCAAGCCGGAGCTCTCGGAGATAATACTCCTCTGCTTGATGCGATTATGTCGTGTTCTTGCTAGGGAGCAATGAGGCTACAAAACCTAGCAGTGTCTCTAGTTTGAATGAGTGAACCCCTCTCGTTCGCATGGGCCTCCTTTTATAGGCTCAAGGGGTCACCAACAGTGTAGCGTAGACAAGAAGGCAAAAATGGGAAAGATGAGTTGCGGTTGGTACAGCTACTTTATGCGATGTATTCTACCTAACTCGGCAAGGGACAAAAGCATTAAATGCCGTCCATGTAAACCAAGCGATGTAACGAGGGACCGTCGGAGCACCACCGTTAGCCACGATGGCGATCTTGTCGGCGCCGCTTTTGCTGCTCTCGCTGGCTGCATAACCTCTTGACAGCGCAGAATAACCCCATGGCGACACGTTGGCGGATGAGCTGGGCGGAGATGAAGAGTGGTTGCATGTCGGAAGCGCCTTGCAGGCTGAATCCTGTCGCGCCGGAAGCTTGTCGCTCACCAAGCCTTCGGCAAGCTCCTCTTGCGGGTCACCTCTTGCGGGGCCTTGTCTCCTTGGCTTAAATACTTTGTTCTTGAATGGCTCCAAAGGAACCACGGAGGACCTTGGCGGTCACTAGGCAAGCCTTGTCGCGGAGTGCTGCTGTTGCCCGTGCTGAGTTCGGGATACTAGGGTACCCCTACTCTAGTACACCGGCAGAGCCCCAGACTGGGCCACCCAGTGCGCAGCTGTTGGGCGAGGCCCAAAAGCAGTCTGCAGACGCACGCGGCCTAGATCACGCCGTAACTTGCCGGACCCACCCGTCCCCACAGCAGCCGGCGTCGAGCGTGGCGTCGTGGGAGAGATCGTGGGGGCTTTCTTTAGTGGAAAGCGGGCGTCCGCCCCTCTCCCCTTATAAGCGGGAGAAAGCAGAGGGCAGGTCGCCCACCTCGCCATTGCTGTCCCATCTCGGCGCCGCGCTCCCCCTTCTTCTCTAGTGCGGAAAGGCAGCATCCGCCCCCTTCGCCACAGCGCCATCAGCGCCGTCGGTCTCCTCCACCACCTCCGCCATGGCTCGAGGAAGCCGACAAGGGAAAGAGGCGTGAAATCGGCGGCGCAGCGGCTTCGCGGCGCTGCCCGAAAGGCGAGCCTCTCCCCCAGCTCTCGGCGCAAAGGCCGAGGAAGGCCTACTACCTCTTACGGCCGGCGGAAGCAGGCGACATCCGGCGCCGAAGGTACTCTCACTTACGCCGCGCTCGAGTCAGCTTGACGGGTACCCCTTCTTTGCGCTCTTCTTCTGTGCGGGCTCGCCGCCTTCTCTGAGTTCTTACGCAATATCGCTGAGCACCTACGGGTTTTCGCCTCCTTGATTTCACCCCCAACACTGTCACGACCATGGCGGTTTCGCGCTTTCTCTGCGAAAACTTTGTCGAATCCACCAAGCGTAGCCCTTTACCACTTCTTCATGCCAGAGAGAGGAGAGCCACTTGCCGGAGGATTGCTTGGATCTCCGGGATCGGCAGAAAGAATCCTATCTGGAAGGAGAGCTCCATGACAAGTGGGAGGTGGAGAGCCCGATTGGTGTTGGATGGTTGAGGAGAACCCTGAGCCCTTCACGCGACGCCAAACTCCAATAGTCTTGGCAACAGCGATTGGAACAACTTGGCGGGGAAGATGCTAGGTTGAAGATTGCGTGACCGGATCCTGCGCCTCAGGTTTGCGGACTCACTTGTAGAAGCGATTGGCGCAGAATTCGCCATGCCGCCGGCTGTATTGCTTGAGGAGAGGAGGAGACTGCTTGGGAGTTCCAAAACCGGCGGACATCATGAGGCTGCTTAGAGACCTCAAGCTGGAATTTCACGAGTCCACGGAGATGGATGCAATGCTTGGAGTTGTTCAAGCATGACCACGATCACCAGAATGGTTCATGTTGCGAGAAGTCGTCCCATTATGCAACAACTCTTTCGACTCGACATCCAGGTGCAATGATCTTGTTCACGATTCACATGGGATCGTTCCAACCTTGAAGAAAGAGCACTGCGGGCGGCGACGTGCGGCGATTCTTGATAACTTGGAAGAAGTGCCGATCCGCCTCGGCGAGCAGAAGTGGCTCACCAGCGACACCATGAAGCGCGATCATGCATATCGCCATACCCAGTTGGAGGAGGCGGCAGCGTGCTACTTCAGGTGAATTGGGTTCACCGTGGAGGCGAGAGCAGCGAGCGGTGGCAAGCCTTGCCAATCGAAGGAGCTTGCCCAGCGAGGAGGAGCAGCCGAGGCAGTTAAGCCGAGCAAGTCCGCGGCGCCTCCTCCACACCTTCAAGTAGCTTTCATGGCGAGCCCGCAGCCCAGCCAAGGCGTCTCCATAAGGTAAAAATGTGAGGCGGCCGAGCAGACCCAGCAACCGCATGCGCGCCGTCAGCCGAGCAACTCCACCAGCGAACAACTTTGTTGCATGAGGCGCCCCAGCTTCTGCAACAAGCGGGCGGGATCCTCTCGAGGCCACCGCTGCCACCCCGTAAGCGGTCGAGAGAACCTACTCCTCTGCCTCTTCGCTTGGGAGGCAGGCGGGTGATCTCTCACGCTCGGCTCGGCGAGGGAGAAGAAGATGAAATAAGCTTCTATGTTGTGCTTATATGTTCTTCAATTTGGTTGCTTACCGTCTTGTGTCTGATTTGCTTCATTACGAACTCTTTTCCTTTTTAGATATTGGTCGAGGAAGCGTCGAAGAGCCAAGACGGTGTGGTGGTCATCGAAGGCGATCCCCCATTAACCTAGCAGGCAGCGTCTGAGACCTCCTTGCGGACCAGCAACCCTTCCTAAAGCAGCCCCAGCGTAAGTATATGGTTTACTTCTTACGGTTAGGTGTGCATTGCTGCTCCTTCTTTCTTTGATATCGACTTGTTGATTTTTGTAGGAAGCGAGCAGCCTCATCGGGAGTGCCGGAAGCCAGCTCCAGAAATTCATACACTTCCACTTCGCCGCCAAGGAGAATTCTCCCGGCAAGGGAGGCGTTCTCCGGCAAGGAGACTTCTCCGGCGAGGGGCGGCACCGGTGATCCTCAGTTGTCGAGACCATGGCTGCAGAATCCATCCATGGGTAATCCCCTGCGTAAAAATTTCCCTTGGGTTCTTTTTCTTCTGTTCTTCTTTTGAGCGTTTGCTTATTTGTTCTTTCTTTTTCTGATCGTCGAGATCCATGCACTTGGGCAGATGGAGCCCGAAATCGCCCGGCGGAAGGCCTTGTCAGCAGGAGCGTCGCCATCATGGAGAAGAAGGGTGGCGCCCGATGAGTCACGCCGGCGGATAAGACGTAAACTGCAAAAGGCCAGCGAGGGTGCAGCGATCGTCTTGTGACTTTACCGAGCGCGCGGGCGCTCCGGCGTCGCCGACCGCCGATCCCATGCCGCCGCGTGCGGCGTCGGGCTCCAGAAACCAGGCCGGCGCCCGACTGAAGGCCCGGCTGACAGCGTCTTCATCAAGCTCCCACAGGCGTCGAGGCTCGAGGCGCCCGGTCGAAGGAGACCTTGACGGAGAACCTTCGCCTCCAGCTGGGCTGGCAGCTGGTGGGCCGCGCCAAACAGCGGCGTGGCGAGTCTGGGAGGAAGCGGTGCTGGAGAAGCTACGTAAGCTCTCTGCGCCCGACAAGCCAAGTTGGAGTCACAGGAAGCACGCATCGCATGGCGGGAGCGGACATGGAGAAGCCACATGAAAAACTCCCGGGCGCCAAGCCAAGCTCTCGGGCAGTGGCGGAAGGCGGGGACGCAACTGGCTGAAGGCGCCTGCCTTCATTCTTGAGAAGGCTGAGGTCGAGGCAAACAGCAATGACTTAGAAGCTGTGGCTTCTGTCTGCGAAAGGCGGCGGGCGCCAGCAGTGATCAACCTCGGCGACTATGAGGGAGGGCTTGCCTTGTGGCAAGCACTCAATTAGGCAGAGCTCTCAAGGAGGCAAAAGATCTTTCTTTGCAGCTCTTAGGGGCCCGTAAGAAAGAATCCGGAGACAAAAAGTGGCCAGTGGGAGGCTGACCTCGGAGAAGAAGCGTGAAAGAGCTTGCCCGTATTTGAAAACCTAGCCGCGAGAAGGCGCCTACACTCTTGGCGGAGTTTGTCACATCGGATAGACCATGCATTAGGGTGTGCATCATGTTTAAATTTCATCTGAATTTGAAATGGGAAGGCGAAACCCGAACACCCTTTTAAAATAACTAGGGTTTACTAAAATTTAATTCAATGAATCAAATGCCCTTCAAAATGCTCATCCTCTTTGTTTGGGTTTAGGATCCATGTCAAAGAAGGTGGGACATTTTCTAGGTCACCAAGGGTTCTAAATTTAATTCACAAAATTCTGAAATGGGCATTTTAAATTATGAAAAATATTTTAAGTGTTCAAAATTGTTAAACTAAAATGTTTCATGTTGGGAATATTCAACTAGTGACCAGGAGCATTTGGTAATTTTGAAAGTGTTTTGGTATTTTAAAACCCTAAACAGAGTTGCATAAATAGAAAAGATAAAAAATGGAAAACCCTTACATGCAGCTTGACCACTGCCGGTTGAGCCATTGACCGGCGGCAGTAGCTGCTTAGCTCGACTTGACGGTGACTAATGCCGACCGGCGTCTTGTGGTGCGCATCGCAGACGCCGCCATCCTGCTTCGCCCTCGCCGCCTCGCCGACCAGGGGCGACCCGCGTCGTCCCAGACCAGGACACCTTTCCCCCTGTCTCTCTCTCGCTCGCTCGACCTGGCCGGCGCCATCGCCGACACGCCACCGTCGCCGCCGTGCTCCCCGTCCGCACCTCACCGCCATGTCACAGCGCTCCATGCACCCGTTACCCCTAGCCAGCTAGTCCCCTCGCTCCAAGACCCCCGAGGCCACTACTCCGACCTCGGCCGAGTCCAAGGCGCGAGGAGATCCCCATCGTCGCCGCCGTCGCATCAGTCCACCCGACCCGGCAGAAGCTTCTGCAGGTTCACTCTGAACCTAGCTACCCCCCTATCCTCTCCGTTCTCTCTTCTTGCACCACAGCGAGCACCAAGCGATCGCTGAACCCACCTTGTGGGACTCGTCGCCGATGAGCCTCCGGTCACCTATGGGCACCACCACCACCATGCCCATCACTCCACCACTCTCAGCAGCAGTCTAACCACGCACTCCCGCGCCTCGCCGAGCAGCTAACCCCTAACCCGTCGGTGGCCGAGCCTCGGTCATGCCCCAGGCTCGTGTGGCGCCCTCGGCTCACCCCTAACCCAGCAGGCCCACAAACACATGGCTCACCTCTAGCTACACAGTAGATGCTCCAGCGCTCCATTTGGAGCCGGAAAGTGCAAAACACTTGCTCACCGCGCGTCTGGCCTCGCCGGCGGCTAGGCCGCCGGTGAGTTGACCTCACCCGTGGGCCTGTTGACCCTCGGGTCGATGGCAGTGGACCCCTCGGCTAATCTAATTAGGATTAGTTTTAATTAAAACTAATTAGTTAAACTAATCGACATGCGGGTCCCAGTCGGTTTGACCGGACGACCCCGTTGACCCTGACGTCATCTTGACCTCATCTTTGGCGCATTAATTCAAATTCTGGAATTATTTCTATATACTAAAATCCAGAATATAATTCAAATTTCAAATGCTTATAACTTTTATTCTATAACTCCAAATGCAAAGATTTATATATGAAAATTTATCGAGAAAAATACACTCTATCCATTGGTACAGGTTTCATGCATGTTAAAACAAGTTAACTATGCTGAATAACCAGATTAAGATTTTGCACCATTAGGACTAACTCACATGATCTATCATTTGAACCTTTGGTTCAAATGAGATCATCCTATCCTTCAACTTGCATTAGGCCAACACATTCATCTTGCCATGTCATAGCATGCATCATATTGTTGCATATTGGTTGTATGTTTATTTTGGTGTGTTTTCATGATAGGTTACTGCCCCGAAGATAACCTCGATAACCCATCGAAGGCGAGTTCTCTACCCAGTTCCATCGAGGCAAGCAATTCATTGAACATTCGATACAAACCCATGTTCTAAACACGCTCTCATTTCTGCATTAAGACAACGCGATTCAAGCATTGTGTGCTGCGGTAGTTGAACCCACTTCCTTTGCATGACTGTCATTGCCACGATAACTAGATGAAACCCACTAGTATGTGTAGGAGTTGATTGAGCCATGTTTGTGATTCCTACCATGCTATACTTGCTATGCTTAGAGTTGTGTCGGTCGGCTCATCGGGATGATGGCTGGAGTGAAAGGTTGTGTTGGTTGAGAGTGTAAGTGTTGAACACGATTTGGTAAAAGTATCGATGAGAGGCCATGTAGGAGTACATGGTGGGTTGTTTCATTGAAGCCGAACTTAAGCTGAGATCTGTGTTTGTGATCCATGAACTAGCTACTACCACATTGGGCCCGAAACCAATGGACCCTCTAAACTTCTTAACCACCTGTTCATAGTCAAGGAGTTGCAAGTAGTTTACGGTGTTTGTAGCATCTTTGGGGCCATATATAGCTGACCTTAGGGGTGGGTTGTGTTGCGGTGAGCAAAATGTCAGCCCGATGTGCAGTGCCGTTTGGTATCTCGGGAACCACTGCACACATCGTTGAGGGCTGTATGGAAACCTCGGCGGACTCCTGCGGATGGAACCGAATAGGCGATAACTGGACTAGGGACTTGAGTGTTTAGGTAGGCTGTGGCCGACACCCACGTTGGGCTTCGCTTGAAGGTTGCAGTACATGTCGGTATAGCGACGATAAGTGGTGAGCGTGTGTGAAGAAGTATACCCTGCGGGGTTAAATATGATCTATTGAATAGCCGTGTCCACGGAGAAGGACTACAGGTTACCTATATCGGTTCATAGACAAGTAAATGGATACTACTAAAAGCCTCAAGATAAGTGTGAGTATAGTGGATGGCCCTCTCGGGGATGACGAGAGGATCCACGGTGGAGTATTGTGATGGTGGATAGTGGACTCGGGTGTGCGACAAAATGCTTTACAAAGTGTGTCACGTGGGATAAGCAGCCAGAGTCAAAGCTGGCTTGCATTTAACTCCACTTCCTTCCTTGAGAATGTGCATGTATGATAGGATTACGTGGTAAGACTTCTTTGAGTACTTTTGTACTCATGTTTGTAATCAATATTTTTAGGAGGACTATACTACCCCCTCAAGCGGATTCTATGTAGATGTTGACTTGACGAGTAAGCTAGCCACCGGTGGCGATCTAAAGACTTGTGAAGGGCCATTGTAGATAGAAAGGCTCCAACAAGCTTTCTTTCTTTCTAGAGTACGTACTCAGACTACTTTGCTTCGCATGTGCTTGTATGATTGTATGACTTGAGTGTTGGGTCATGTGACCCCTACTGTATGAATATGTTATGTATGGCTCCTCGGGCCTCTTAAATAAAATACTTGAGTTGTAGAGTTTTGTTGTGATGCCTTGTTGTATTTACTCATATCGGGCATATTGCGTGTATGATTGAAATGCTTGGTATGAGTGGGATCCGACAATCTAGTTGTTTATCCTTGGCAGCCTCTCATATGGGAAATGTAAGTCTTGTGCTTACGGCGATAGTAGTCCGCTTCTGCCCGGTTCACGGAGTCTGCTAACCCAGACCTCTGCTTGGACACTTGGTGGCGGCATGTGATTCATTTAGTTCCTATATACATCCCTTGAAATGTCACACGCGGTGATACTTGAGTCTGCCTAGCACTGCTACAGCCGGGATACGGAGTCTGTTAGCCAGATGCTACTACCCAAGTTCATCGTTGATGACCGACATGCTCGAAGTGTTTCATGTATGCCTGTCCCCATAGGTTAGTGCGCTTTGGGTTCCACGACTAGCCATGTCGGCCGGGTTCTTTGTCATGTGGATGCTAGCGACACTATCATATCGTGAGCCAAAAGCGCATAAGCGGTCCGGGCCATGGTAAGCGACACCCGTGGGAATACCGTGCGTGAGGCCGCAAAGTGATATGAGTGTTACCAGCTAGGTCGATGTGACTTGGAATCGGGGTCTGACAGCGTTGGCATCGGAAGCGAGGGCTGCTGTGAGTCGCTAAGCCAAAGCTGGTGAAGTTGAGTCTAGAAATGCTTTAGTTATATGTAGGGAATTGATTGTGGGAGGGAGCGTAAGGCTCTTTTACTCCTTTACCTTATGCCCTCGATCGAGTCATCCTCTTCTCATTCAGCGTGGGTTTAGGACTAGGCTCTCTTTCTCTCGAGTTCACGTGTTACTATCCGTAGTACCTTGTAGGATTGTTGGTTACATCCTCGATTCGGTGTTACTAAATTTTAGTATGCTACCATTTGAACGAGAACCTTGATATGATGTTGTTGAGTGGTTTTGCAAATCTGATTTTGAATGTCTCAAATTTGATTTGAGCATTCTGAATGTTATCTTGCCGATTTTCCTAGAATTCTAATGCCTTTGCATTATGGCTGTGCTTCGGATGGCCACCGTTCCCGAGAACCAAGTGGTTACTTTGACTCATTGCATTGATGTGTGCGGTCACTGCGGCCATGTTAGTTAGGGTGATGATTGAGGCTGGTTATCGATGGTATCCTGAATATCCGTCGAGGAGCGATTCGAGGGATTTCAATCAAAGCCAATACCTATGCGGTCGGATTTATCCATCCTACCCGAACTCTTGAGCCACTTCACTTTGTTCCTATGGGCTCGGAATCACTATTGGAATATCATACAAGATGCAGCCTATTCCATGATGACTATTATTGAGCGAGGACTGCTTTCTTGAGCAACACGACTTCCGCTATATGCGGCATCCCTTCCGGGCGCATGGCTACCTTGAGGGCTTATGCGGTGATGCATCCCATGAGACTCACTCCTCCGTACCACTCTTGAGTTCTTTGGAGGACAAGGACCGTGAGAACAGGCCTTGCGTATGGGTATTTGTATAATGCCCGTTCCGACCTTTGGGCTACTCGACTAGGTTTGCACTGCCGTGCAAGCGGATGTATGGACATGAGAGATCACTGTGCCTGTCATGGGCGAGTCTGCGGACTTCATGGAGTGGCGTGAGGTTGGAGGCATCACTCCTCCTCGTGGGCCTCTTCGCCACCCTTTGTGGGTCCACGACCACATCCAGTCCTTATGGTCCACAGGCCCCACAGTTATGCATTTCCAGACGATCATGTTCCACTTCAGTGCAGGTGGTGATTTCTATGAGGACTACTATGGGCTGCACGAGATAGTAGTAGTATTGCTAGTATGGTACTAGTTGTGTTTCCACCGTCTGCGTGACTCGTGGAATACGACTTAGTGTGTATCATTCGGAAGTGTAGAAAAATAATGTATAGGAGTTGGAATGCTTCCGATGAGATGTAGCGCCTTTCCTTATAGTTGTACTCCGTCGGGCTTGTACTAAACTATGAATGGTGTGTATGACCGTTGGTATATATATATATGGCAGTTTATATTACCATGTCATACGGATGAACATCTTTGCATTCCATACTGTCCATTACCTTCCGCACTTCCTTGTTAAATTCTGCCATCTGGTTTAAACCTTTGCTTTGTCTCCCGGGATGGTCAACACTCGAATTCTCTGCTGTTCGGGCGGGAGAGGCGATGCAGCGAAATGTGAATCTGCGCAACCGCCATCTTTGGCTGAGGTGATCTTTGGAAGCGAGCATAATAAGCCTTGAAACTAACCGCTTATTGGGCGGATTGAACAAAACACAGCCCTTGACCAAGAAGCGATGGGGTTTCACTCAATGATTTCGTCAAGCTATATCCTCAAAGTTCAAATGTTCCGTCGAGCCACTCGGCGCCGATGATTAGCTCCATGATATCCATCACAAGCTGCGTTCCGTAATGTATGCGAGGTGACAAAGTTACCTTTGCCGCCTATCATCTGGAAGGCCTGCCGATCTCGGTGGGAAAACTATGAGGCTATCGTCCGGCTGGACAAGTTACAACTTAGGATGAATTGATTGCGCCTTCGCGAGCACCATATTCGAAGGACTTATGGACATAAGCGTGAGAATTCTGCAGTTTCACCCAAGGCGGCTGAGCGTGGATGCCTCTGACCTGAAATTCGGGGAGGTTATGCGTTATGCTCGAAGAAGTTTCTACCGATGCTAAGAAGCGGCGAGGTTCCGTAAGGACTTAGCCTGAGCTACGCCGAGATCTCCGTCTGCATGAATGCACCTCTTTCTCGAAGCTAGTCAATAAGGCTATCGGCAGGCGAGGCTGAGGCTGATTTGAGGCTTCACATAGCACATCCGTGATTACGGATCATCATCGGCTCTGGTTCCCGAAGCGCGGGTTTGGGTCCAAATCTGGCTCTACCACCAGGTACACCCGAGGCCATCCTTGAGCGCCTCGCCCCAATCAACCGTATTTTCCACCCAAGACATATGGAGGTCCAAGCTGCTAATGTATTTACGGCCAAATGTGATCACTTGCTTCAAATGTGGAGGCGGGCCACTATATTGAGAGTGTCCCAGAACAACCCCAATCAAATTGGAAAGTCTGTTGGCGGCAAGCCAGCGAGAAAGGTTCCCTATGCCAGCCGATTGCCACCGCTCGTGGCCATGTCAACTATGTCTCTGCTGAAGAAACCTATGAGGATCCCAGCGTCGTCCTCGATGCGCTTCTTGTTAATTGCCATCCAAGCAGCTGTTCTTTTGATCTTGGAGCATCTCATTCATTTATTTAAGAAGCTATGCTCGATTACACAACACCACATTCTGCGACATGCCTACCTCCATGGAAATTCAAACTCCTGGTTCTAGATGGCAAACCTCTAGAATAAGTCATGGGAATGAAATTCTTGTCGACAGATTAGTCTTTCTCGCATCTCTAATAGCTCTCAAGTCCTCGGACATAAACATCATCTTGGGTATGGGTGGATGTCAGCCCATTATGCCAAGATTGATTGCTCGACTAGAACCGTTCAACTTACCCATCCTTGGGCAAAGCGGTGGATGTTTTAACCCGAGTGTCTAAGCGCCGACTTTACTCATAAATGCCAACCCTCTTCCGGATCTCGAAGATATTCCGGTAGTCGTGATTTCCCGGATGTCTTTCGGGAAGAAGCGCCGGTGTTCCACACAGCGGGGATGTCGAGTTAAGTGATAGATCTTATTCCGAACCGTCCCAATCTCTAGAAGACCTTATAAGATGGCACCCTAGAACTAGCTGAACTTAGAAACAACTTCGATGAGTCCTTGCAAAGGGTTTCATCCGTCCTAGTTCATCTCCATGGGCTTGCCCGTCCTCTTCGTCAAGAAGAAGGATGGTGCGGATCGGATGGTTGTAGATTACCGACATGTCAATTTGGTCACTATCAAGAACAAGTATCCGCTCCCGGGATCAACGACACATGTATGATCAGCTCATTTGGATCCTCGATCTTCTCAAGATGGATTTGAGGTTGGGCTACCATCAAATCAAAATCAGGAGCGAGGACATACCCAAAGCGGCCTTTGTCACTCGTTATGGCCAATGTCTGAGTACACCGTCATGTCCTTGGTTTAACCAATGCTCCAGCCACTTTCTCTCGGTTAATGAACTCAATCTTCATGGAGTATTTGGATAAATTAAGTGCGTGGTATACCTCGATGATATACTCATCTACTCAAGAATGAGGAAGAACATGCGAACATCTAAGGCTAGTATTGATGAAACTTGAGAGCACGCCTTTATGCCAAATTCTCTAAATGTGAATTCTGGTTGCAGTGACCTATCTAGGACATGTAATCTCTGGTAAGGGTATTCTGTCAATCGGCGAGTTCAAGCCGTCCTTATTGGACTCCACGAATCGGTAAAAGCAAGTTCGGAGTTTCCTCGGTTTAGCGAGCTATTGCCGCCGCTTAAGTGAGAAATTTCTCTAAAGTTGCTAAACCTCTAACGAACTCCTCAAGAAAGATAAAAGTTGAGTGGGCATACAGTCTGAGATCAGCTTCGAGGCGAAAAAGGCGCTGACATCTGCTCCGTGCTTATTCCACAGATTTTTCTAAGGACTTTATTATCTATTGCGGCGCCTCGCGACAAGGACTAGGTTGCATACTCATGCAAGATCGTCATGTGATTGCCCTCGCATCTCGGCGATTCGTCCACATGAGGATAACTATCCCACACGATCTAGAGCTTGCGGCGATGGTTCATGCACTCAAAACCTGGCGACATTACCTTACAGGTAATCGTTGCGAAATCTACTGATCACCAAAGTCTGAAATATATCTTCACCCAACGGTTTGAATCTCGAGCAAAGGCGTTGGGTCGAGTTGATTGATTTCGACTTAGGAATATCCTACACGAGCAAAGCCAATGTCATGGCTGGCAGCACTAAGTCATAAATCTTCTTGTAACAATTTGATGTTACAACAAGGTCAACCAATTCTCCACGAGGAATTTACGTAAGCTTAATCTTCACATTGTTCCTCGAGTTTCCTTTCCACCACAGTGGCGAAACCTACCCTACGGATCAGATCATCAAAGCGGAAGGTAGATCAGGAATCTCCGTATCAAGAGAAACATCAAGAAAGAGTGCATGATTGTTTCTCCATTGATGAACAAGGTGTTGTGTTCTTTGGAGACCGTCTAGTGGTTCCCAAGGTGCGCCAACTTCTGGCGATTGATCCTTAAGGAAGCTCATGACTCTCCTCTCACCATTCATCACTGGTAGTACTAAAATGTATCAAGATCTCGCCAGAGGTTTTGGTGGACTAGGATGAAGAGAGAAATTGCTCAATACATTGCTAAGCTGCGGCGTTTGTCGTCGAGTTAAGCGAACATCAACGACTCTTGGTACCCTTCAACCTTTGGAAATTCCTGAATGGAAATGGGATAAAATCGGTATGGATTTCATTACGGGTTTCCCGGGACCAAGAGAGGAATAACGCTATCTTCGTCGTTGTTGATCGTCTTTCCAAAGTAGCCCACTTCCTACCTGTTAGTGAGAGTATAACCGCTAGCCACTAGCTGATTTGTACATCTCCCGAATAGTGTCTCTTCATGGTGTTCCATCGAAATTAACTCCGACCGTGGAGTCTCTTCACCTCTCGATTTTGGGAAAGTTTCCAAAGCGCTATGAGAACTTCGTCTCTCCTTTAGCACCGCTTTCCATCCCCAATCAAGTGGTCAAGTAGAGCAGTCAATCAAATCTTAGAGGATATGCTTGAGCTTGTCATCTCTTCGGCATGAATTGGGAGAAATGCCTTCCATTCGCCGAGTTAAACTTATAACAACAGTTATCAAGCCGGTCAGGCAAAGCCCTTTGAAGTTCTTTATGGGCCGAAAATGTGAGCGCCTCTTAAGCGGTGAAACCGGGGAGAGACAACTCTTTGGCGGATATGATCCGAGAAGCGAGAAGAACAGGTTCGCGTTGTTAACGTGAAATTTGAAAACAGCCCAATCTCGTCGGAAGAGCCAATATGACGCAAGCATAAGCCTATGGCTTATGAAATTGGCGAAAGGCTTACCTTGAGTTTCTCCTTTAAAGGAACCCATCGATTGATATCAAGGGCAAGTTGGCTCCTCGTTACATTGGACCCTTCGCATTCTTGCCAAGCGAGGGAAGTTGCCTACCAATTGGAACTACCTCCGCATCTTTCAAGGTCCATGATGTCTTCCGTTTCCCAACTCAGGCGTTGCTTCTCGGATCCTATCCGTGGAGTGGACCGCAAGCAACTTGATCTCCAAGATAACCTCACCTATCGAGAATACCCCATTCGTATCCTCGATCAAACCGAGCGTACCACTCGGCGTCAGAATATCAAGTTTCTAAAGGTTCAATGGTCAAACCATTCCGAGCAAGCAACTTGGGAAAGGAGGATCGTCTTGACTTGAGTACCCACCTTTTAGCATGATTCTAAATCTGGGGAGAGATTCTTTTGAGTGGGGGTGAGTTGTCACATCCCGGATAGACCATGCATTAGGGTGTGCATCATGTTTAAATTTCATCTGAATTTGAAATGGGAAAGCGAAACCCCGAACACCCCCTTAAAATAACTAGGGTTTACTAAAATTTAATTCAATGAATCGAAATGCCCTTCAAAATGCTCATCCTCTTTGTTTGGGTTTAAGATCCATGTCAAAGAAGGTGGGACATTTTCTAGGTCACCAAGGGTTCTAAATTTAATTCACAAAATTCTGAAATGGGCATTTTAAATTATGAAAATATTTTAAGTGTTCAAAATTGTTAAACTAAAATGTTTCATGTTGGGAATATTCAACTAGTGACGAGGAGCATTTGGTAATTTTTGAAAGTGTTTTGGTATTTTAAAAACCCTAAACAGAGTTGCATAAATAGAAAAAGATAAAAAATGGAAAACCCTTACATGCATGACCGGCCCACACTGCCGGCCCAGCCAGGCATTGACAGCATGGTAACTGCCCAGCTCGAGCTTGACGGCTTAGCTTGGCTTGCACCCGGCGTCTTGCGCGCCACTGCTAGTAGCCGCCGCCACTGCGCCGCCCTCGCCGCCTCGCCGAGGCAGGGCGACCCGCGTCGTCCCGAACCCCAGACACCTCACTTTCCCCTGCCTCTCTCTCTCGCTCGCTCTCGACTGGCCGGCGCCATAACCGACCACGCCACCGTCGCCGCCGTGCTCCCGCCGTCCACGCACCTCACCGCCATGTCAGCGCTCCGCACCCCGTTACCCCTAGCCAGCTAGTCCCCTCGCTCCAAGACCCCAGAGGCCACTACTCCGACCTCGGCCAGGTCAAGGCGCGGAGATCCCCATCGTCGCCGCCGTCGCGCCAGTCCACCCCGACCCAGCGAAGCTTCCCTGCGAGTTCTCTGAACCTAGCTACCTCTCTATCCTCTCCGTTCTCTCCTTCTTGCACCACAGCCCGAGCACCCGGCGATCGCTTTGAACCACGCCCATGGGACTCGTGCCGATGAGCCTCCGGTCACCTATTGACCACACCACTATGCCCATCGCACTCACCACTCTCCATGAGTCTAACACGCACTCCCGGCCTGCCAGGCCGCTAACCCCTTAACCCGTCGGTGGCCGAGCCTCGGTCGCTTGCAGACTCGTCATGGCGCCCTCCGGCCACCCTAACAAACCCCACCAAACACATGGCTCACCTCTAGCTACTGTAGATGCTCCAGCGCTCCATTTGGAGCCGGAAAGTGCAAAGGCACTTGCTCACTGCGTCTGGCCTCGCCCGGTGACTGAGCCAGTGAGTTGACCTCACCGTGGGCCTGTTGACCCTCTGGGTCGATGGCAGTGGACCCCTCAGCTAATCTAATTAGGATTAGTTTTAATTAAAACTAATTAGTTAAACTAATCGACATCACGGGTCCCCTTTGGTCGGTTTGACCTGGACGACCCCGTTGACCCCCGGCGTCATCTTGACCTCATCTTGGCGCATTAATTCAAATTCTGGAATTATTTTATATACTAAAATCAGAATATAATTCAAATTTCAAATGCTTATAACTTTTATTCTATAACTCCAAATGCAAAGATTTATATATGAAAATTTATCAGAAAAATACACTCTATCCATTGGTACAGGTTTCATGCATGTTAAAACAAGTTAACTATGCTGAATAACCAGATTAAGATTTTGCACCATTAGGACTAACTCACATGATCTATCATTTGAACCTTTGGTTCAAATGAGATCATCCTATCCTTCAACTTGCATTAGGCCAACACACATTCATCTTGCCATGTCATAGCATGCATCATATTGTTGCATATTGGTTGTATGTTTATTTTGGTGTGTTTTCATGATAGGTTCTGCTTGAAGATAACCTCGATAACCCATCGAAGGCAGTTCTCTACCCAGTTCCATCGAGCAAGCAATTCATTGAACATTCGATACAAACCCATGTTCTCCTTCGCTCTCATTTCTTGCATTAAGACAACGCGATTCAAGCTGTTGTGTGCTGCGGTAGTTGAACCCACTTCCTTTGCATGACTGTCATTGCCACGATAACTAGATGAAACCCACTAGTATGTGTAGGAGTTGATTGAGCCATGTTTGTGATTCCTACCATGCTATGCTTGCTATGCTTAGAGTTGTGTCAGTGCGGCTCATCGGGATGATGGCTGGAGTGAAAGGTTGTGTTGGTTCGAGTGTAAGTGTTGAACACGATTTGGTAAAGGTATCGATGAGAGGCCATGTAGGAGTACATGGTGGGTTGTTTCATTGAAGCGAACTTAGGCTGAGATCTGTGTTTGTGATCCATGAACTAGCTACTACCACACATTGGGCCGAAACCAATGGACCCTCTAAACTTCTTAACCACCCTGTTCATAGTCAAGGGAGTTGCAAGTAGTTTAAGTGTTTGTAGCATCTTTGGGGGCATGCATAGCGCTGACCTTAGGGGTGGGTTGTGTTGCGGTAGGCACCAAATGTTGATGTCTGAGAGTGCCGTTTGGTATCTCGGGAACCACCACACATCGTTCGGGGCTGTATGGGAAACCTCGGCGGACTCCTGCGGATGGAACCGAATGGCGATAAACTGGACTAGGGACTTGAGTGTTTAGGTAGGCTGTGGCCGACACCCACGTTAGGCTTCCGCTTGAAGGTTGCAGAGTACATGTCGTATAGCGGCGATAAGTGGTGTGAGTGTGTGAAGAAGTATACCCTGCGAGGTTAAATATGATCTATTGAATAGCCGTGTCCACGGAGAAGGACTTCAGGTTACCTATATCGGTTCATAGACAAGTAAATGGATACTACTAAAGCCTCCAAGATAAGTGTGAGTATAAGTGGATGGCCCTCTCGGGGATGACGAGAGAGGATCCACAGTGGAGTATGTGATGGTGGATAGTGGACTCGTAATGCGACAAAATGCTTTACAAAGTGTGTCACGTGGGATAGCTTAGCCAAGAGTCAAAGCTGGCTTGCTGCATTTAACTCCACTACCTTCCTTGAGAATGTGCATGTATGATAGGATTACGTGGTAAGACTTCTGAGTACTTTTGTACTCATGTTTGTAATCAATATTTTTGAGAGGACTATACTACCCCCCTCCAGCGGATTCTATGTAGATGTTGACTTGACGAGTAAGCTAGCCACCGGTGGCGATCTAAGACTTGTGAAGGGCCATGTAGATAGAAAGGCTCCAACAAGCTTTCTTTCTTTCTAGAGTGCGTACTCAGACTACTTTGCTTCGCATGTGCTTGTATGATTGTATGACTTGAGTGTTGGGTCATGTGACCCCTACATATGAATATGTTATGTATGGCTCCTCGGGCCTCTTAAATAAAATACTTGAGTTGTAGAGTTTTGTTGTGATGCCTTGTTGTATTTACTCATATCGGGCATATTGCGTGTATGATTGAAATGCTTGGTATGAGTGGGATCCGACAATCTAGTTGTTTATCCTTGGCAGCCTCTCATATGGGAAATGTAAGTCTTGTGCTTACGGCGATAGTAGTCGCTTCTGACCGGTTCACGAGGAGTCACTGCTAGACACTCTGCTTGGACACTTGTTGGCGGCATGTGATTCATTTCGTTCCTATATACATCCCTTGAAATGTCGCAGCGGTGATACTTGGAGTCTGCCTAGCACACTACTGCCGGGATCGGAGTCTGTTAGCCCGATGCTACAGCCCAAGTTCATCGTTGATGACCGACATGCTCGAAGTGTTTCATGTACTGTCCCCATAGGTTAGTGCGCTTTGGGTTCACGACTAGCCATGTCGGCCGGGTTCTTTGTCATGTGGATGCTAGCGACACTATCATATCGTGAGCCAAAAGCGCATAAGCGGTCCGGGCCATGGTAAAGCGACACCGTGGGAATACCGTGCGTGAGGCCGCAAAGTGATATGAGTGTTACCGGCTAGTCGATGTCGATGTGACTTGGAATCTCCATTTGAAGGATCAAGAGCTCGGCAACGCCCGAAGGACTCAAAGGTAGATCTTGGCTGAAGGCCGGCCACCTTGATCGAGGCGCTGGGCCAGGGCCAAAGAGGCGGGAATGGCCTTGTTGGGAAGATCAAGACCAATGAGGAGCTGTTGTCGAGTACAACTTGTGAGCACCAGGCACGGAGAAACGTGATACCGCTGGGCGGAAGGTCTTGTAGATCTTTGCCGCCGCCATCGACAAGGAGATGGCCAAAGTTGAGGATGGTGGATCTTGGGTATTCCTCAGCGGCGCCTCAACCCAGCGTAAGCTCAGATTGTTCTTTAAGGCGTGGTAGCGGCTCTCCAGCGATTCTGGGAAGAGATCCCAAAGCAGGCGGCGAGGTCGCGCGCGGATCTGTGAGGAGCTCTCCGGAAGGTGTTGATAAGGTGGCCTTCACGTCCAGGCCTCAACCTCACCGGTGTCCTCAAGTCCTGCCATGCCGACCGCCCGGCGTTAGGCGCTCAAGACCCTTATCGCACCCATTGTGGACAGGGTGGCGGGATCAAGAAGAGTCATTGGCGACCGTGTAGATTAGCCGCCGTTTTATCTTTCCTTTGTCTTCTTGATCATGTTTAGGAGAACAATTTATTAGATCTGCGACAAGCTATTTTTGTAATATAACTCTATCTTGAGGCAATCATTGCAATGTTATTTCCTTTACTTGATTCCTTCCTTTGTATGTTTACGCCTTACGCTTTTAGGGAACTTGTCGGTGCAGGGCACCTTTGCATGCGCCTTGATGCGGAATATTAGCAGCTTCTCTGGCGATGCGCTTCCGACAAACAACCTTATCGCGACTAGTTGCAGCTCACTTAAATTGTTGGCGGACTCGCGAAACAAAGTAAGCGCGCCAAACTAGCTTCGAGTTAGTTCCTCATACGGATTTTCCATACAAAGTACTATCGTTCGAGGAATATAACTTAAAATTTTAAAACTGTTGCTCAAACTTTGGCAACTTTAGCTTTTACGTAGTTTGCTTCGGTAGTAGAAACTTCCTCGGCGGCAGCTTGCAGCCCACACCATTATCTTCTCCTCCCCGGCTAACTTGTAGGCGAAGGAACCTTCCTTTCTTTGAGAAGAAGAAGAAAATAAAGTTATGGAGCCTTGTGGCTCGTTATTGCTTACCGGTGTGGATCTTTTGCACAAAATGTTAGACAACACATGCAAAAATGATTATGTAAGCATGTATTTGACAAATTCGCAGCGCAGCTTACATGAGCTTTACTTATGCGAGGGTCTGCTTGGCTTTGTACAAAGTTACATGCAACATCGGCAGACTTGTACAAAAGGTGGTTCTGGAACAGGTTCGGCAAACGCGCCTATCAGGTAAAACTTACGAAGATGCTCAATATTCAGGGGAGTTGCTCACGGAATGCCATCTTCGGTCTCAAAGCGGACAAGCTTGAGCCCTAGTGTCGTTTCACCCGATAAAGGCCATCCCCTTAGGCGTCAACTTATTGGAATTCTTGGCGGACTGAGCAGCCCGAAGAACAAGTGCGCCTTCCTCGAGACTTCGGCGTTAACTCTGCGGCTATGGTGGCGCAAAAGCTTGCTGGTAACGAGCAGCTCGTACAACAACTGAAGGACGGTCCTCCTCAAGGAGCAGCGCGTCATCTTGTCGCAGCTGCTCTTGCTCAAACTCATCATGGCGAGTACTCGGGGTGACCCATTATCTGAGTTCCGTGGGGAGAACTGCCTGCCTGCTCCATAGACTAGGCGAAAGGTATGCGGCGGGTGGCTCGATTTGGCGTCGTCTGATGCGACCAAGAACCACCGGCAGCTCCTCAATCCAGTTTCTTCGCGCTTGTGCAGCACATGCCGAGATTACGGTCTTGAGTCCACGCAGCACTTCAGCATTGCCCTCTCTGCTTGACCGTTGCTTCTCGGATGAACAGCAGAAGCAAAGCAGACATTATGGCGCCAAGATCTTGGGCGTCTGCATGAAGGTGTGGTTCGTGAGCTGTGCCGTTATCGATGATGATCTGTTAGGAATCCCAAAGCGGCAAACAATCGGGACTGAAGAACTAGGCTAGCATTTCTGCTGTCACCTTCCTCCTTTGCTTCCACTTCCGGCCACTTTGTAAACTTATCGATTACAGCATACAAGTATTCAAAGCCCCGACAACTTCGGGAAAGGGCCAGAATATCGAGCCCCGAACCGAAAATGGCGAGGATAAAGGGATCGTCGGAGAGCTTGGCTGGTTGGTGTATCTGCTTGGAATGGGCTGCACGCTTCACGGCAGGTTGCTTGTGCAGATTGCATCACTGGAGGGGCTGTCGGCGAGAAAAACCAACTTGGGAAGCTTTGCGGCAAGTGCTCTTCGCTTGTAATGTGGTGACCACATATGCCTCCGTGTATCTCTGCCAGCAGCCTTGTCCATCTTCGGTGAATACACTTCAATTTCACACCGTTGAGTCTTCTTACGTACAGCGTCTTTGTCGACAAACTGGTACATAGTTGACTGCGGGCTACTCTCTCGCTTCTTCTTGCTCTTGGGAAGTTCTCACTGTGAAGAAATGGACAATCTGCTGCGTCCATGTTGGAGCTTGCGGCTTTCGACAACAAGGACTAAAGGCACATCTGTTGCTTTGCGGGAACATCAGCTTCTCACGGCAAGACTGCGGCTCGGCGGAAGCTTGATGTTCCTCGGCAAGCTGCTAGGAGCAAAACTTGTCAAGGGGCGTCTGCTTCATGAAACAAACCACAGGGCTCGTCGGAGTAGACTGCTCCTCGGCACTTTGGTGTTGAATTTGGGGACCTTGGCAGCGGCGGCTTCGGGGAGCTGGCGGAAGTAGTCACCAATCAACTTCCTCTTCTTATTCTGTCCGAGTTGATGGCGTTACGATCGGTTGAGTCGAGCTTGAGCACAAAATCCCTGGTTCCATGGTAACTGAGTCTGGCGCGCTTGACGAACCATCAACAATATCATTCTGAGCTCTTGGAACATGTTCCATCTGCCAGGCCCGTCAAAGTGCTCTTCTAGTTTTCTTACTTAAATCGCGTGGCTTCCATCAGCGGACTCTGGTAATCTTTGTTCCTTGGCGGACGACAAGCTGCGAGTCACCACGACAATGAGCTTCTTGATCCCAAGGTCTCTTGCGAATTACGAGAGCCGGCAAGCAAACCTTCATACTCTGCGGTATTATTTGTTGCTTGCTCCTTGGGAAAGTGCATTTGGATTATGCTTGAGGTGCTCTCCGGTGGGTGCGATAAGCAGCAGCGCACAGCAGTGATGCCTTTGGCGAAGGCACCATCAAAGTACATCAGCCATTCTTTCCTGCCTCCTTGGCGGGGATGCTCGTCTGGAATTTCTTCATCTTGCGTTGGCGTCCATTACGCTATAAACTCTGCCGATGCTCTGCTTTGGATAGTTGAAGTGCTTTCAAACTTGAGGCCAAAGCTTGGCAGGTTCGAGTGCCCTCGACAATCGACAATCCTGTTGCTTCGGATTTTGCGGTATCCTCTTGGTGGAAATCGGTGACAAGCAGCGATCTCGTGTGCTTGGAGTAATGGCGCAGCTTTCTCGAGGCCATGAGGAGGCGGCAAAGCAATTCTGCACGCAGTACCTTGACCTTGCCCCTGCGAAGGGCGACAAAAGTAAACTGGTGCTACACCATCCTTTTTGCATCTTCTACGCGTGTCTCTGCGCAGATCCGTCCTCGTCGGGACTGAGCTTGTCGGTGAAGCCCCCTGCTTGTCATTGGATGCATCGCCTTGGTTGCGGCTCATCATCTACCCCACCTTTACTGCTACTAGCCTTGCACTAACCCACTTGATTGGTTGCCGCTATGTATAGCAACTTCTCTTATGGCCTAGGTGCGACAAGTATTGGAGTAGAGACAGGTACCTCTTTAAGTCCTGCCGCGCAGCCTCAGCCGAAGTCCATTTCATTGGACCTGCCTTTTCAAAATCTTGAAAAATGGCGGTAGCTCTCAACAGATCTAGAGATAAACCTCTTGAGAGCAGCCGCATAAGCGGCAAGTCTTCGTACATCCTTGGCGGCTTTGGTGCTTCAATCTGCTCAATAGCCTTGATCTTGTCGGGATTGGCTTCAATTCCCGCTGAAAGCGAAGAACCGAGAAGCTTGCGGAAGGACTCCAAACACACACTTCTCGGGGTTGAGCTTGAGGTTGATCTTGCGCAGATTTGCAAGGTCTCATCTAAATCTTGAACTAGAGTTGCTTTGTCCTTGCTCTTGACCACTATATGTCATCCATGTGAGCTTCTACATTTACGTGCATTTTCGGCTCAAAGCGTCATGGACTACTCTTGCAAATGTTGAACCAGCATTCTTTAGCCCAAAAGGCATCCATACAAAGCAGTATGTGCCACATGGGGTGATGAATGCGATTTCTCCTCATCCTCTTACGCCATGAAGATCGATGATATCTGAATATGCATCAAGAAATGAAAGCAAATCACATCCGGCCGTGGATTCAACAATCTGGTCGATCTTGGCGGCAAGGGAAATGGGTCTTTGGGACAAGCTTTATTAACATGTCTGTGAAGTCGATACAAAGTCTCCATTTCCCATTTGCCTTAAATACAACTACGGATTGGCCAACCGTGGGATGGAGCACTCCTCGACAAATCTGCTGCTTCCAACTTCTTGATTTCTTCTGCTATGAATTCTTGGCGCTCCTTTGCTGTTCACGACTTTACGCGGCGGCGCGCATGAGGGATGTCGGAGCGGTTGCCATGCAAACACGTCGACATTAGCAGCATGAGAAAACAACGGCCTTCCTATTTAGGGTCGAAAGTAGCGATGGTGAAGAGTACCACCGTCTGCGGTCCTCCTTGCGAGCACCTTCTTGGTCTTTGGTGGAGCTGCCATCGTTTTCTTGCACTTGCGGTGGAGCTACCGATGGTGCGTCCTCGGCAGTGGCGCAGCACTCCGAAAGAGGTGCGCTTGCAAGATGGGCATCGAGCTCTTCTCGGACTTGGTCTTCTTCTTCCCCAAGGAGCTTGACGGCAGTGACTTGCTATCTCATTGCGGTGCTGCCTTCGGTAAATCTTGTCGTCGCGGATAAGAGCATCCTTCTTATGCGCCGAGGGGCAAAATAGCGATTATCGGGCTGGCATCTTGAGCAAGTTGTATGCATAATGAGAGGCTGCCATGAACTTGGCGGTGCTGGGCGGACGAATATCCCATTGTAAGGTAGTGGAAAATCAACAACGTCGAACTTGACCCTCTCGATCACGAAGTTTAGCTTCGCTGCCAAATGTTACAAACAGCGTGATCTTCCCCTTGACTTGCTCCTTCGGATTGATTCCTTGGAATGTGCGATCTCTTGAGCTGTTGTCGAGGATGCGAAGCTACGGAGCACGCGGAGGAATCAAGTTAAGCGGCCCCGCCGTCAACTAGCATCTTGGTGACCTTGAGGTTGCGGATAGTTGGTGAGACCAACATCGGCAAGCACCGACCTTGATTATGCGATCAGGGTGGTCCTCAATATCAAAGATGATAGCTCTTTGAACCACCAGAGGTTTGCGTGACTCTATGGATGGTTACGCTGCATTAACCTCCGCATCCTTGCTTAGAGTTGGCGGTGTGAGGTATCACGAAGAAACCGCCGTCAGCGCAAAGGACCTCGTGGCTTCTGGCTCCTGCTCATCGGTCTCGTCGTCTTCCATATCTTCATTATCGCCGTCGTCTTCATCCTTGTCGCGGCCAGCGGGGAATTACATCTCCCTTGCCGCTGCTTGGCCTTGCCAGCGCGTCCTCCCCCGGCCGGATCGCTTCTTGCTAACTCCCGGCACCTTCTGGGCCTTCTCCTTGTCGCGCCTTTCTTCGCCTTTTCAACAAGC
>JAHIAM010020523.1:0-15144 GCA_021605205.1 Aegilops longissima
GGACTCCTCCGTGCGCCTCCTCCTAGGGCGGCCCCCCCTGCCCTTTATATCGAGGCGGGGGCACCCTAGGACACAAAGTTGATCCGTGATGTTCCTTGCGTGTGGTGCCCCCTCCACCATATTACACCCGGTCATGTCGTCGGGGCTTGGAACCCTCGATGGAGCATCATCATTCCGCCGTGCGTGTGCGGAACTCATCCCGACACTTGCTGGATCGGGTCGGGGATCGTCATCGAGCTGAGCGTGTCTGAACTTCGGAGGTGCCGTCGTTCGGTACTTGGATCGGTCGGATCGTGAAGGCGTCGACTACATCAACAGCGTTGTTATAGCGCTTCGCTTCGGTCTCAAGTGCGTGGACATGCACTCTCCCTCTCGTTGCTATGCCATCACCATGATCTTGTGTGTGCGTAGGAATTTTTTGAAATTACTCGTTCCCCATGATGGTATCGAGCCTGGTTTTATCGTTGATGTCATATGCGAGTAGAACACAAGTGAGTTGTGGGCGATATAAGTCATCTGCTTACCGGCATGTCATACTTTGGTTCAGCGGTATTGTGAGATGGCGGCCGGACCGACATTAGCGTCGCTTCGAGACTGGTTTCACCGCTTGAGCCTCGTTGCTTAAAGGTGACCGGCGGGTGTCTGTTTCTCTCACTTTAGTTGAACCGAGTGTGGCTCGGTCCTTGGAAGGTTAAAACAGCACCAACTTGACAAACTATCGTTGTGGTTTTGATGCGTAGGTAAAGCGGTTCTTGCTCGCCGTAGCAGCCACGTAAAACTTGCAACAACAAAGTAGGGCGTCTAACTTGTTTTTGCGGGCATGTTGTGATGTGATATGGTCAAGGCGTGATGCTATATTTTATTGTATGAGATGATCATGTTTTGTAACCGAGTTATCGGCAAGGCTGGGAGCCATATGGTTGTCGCTTTATTGTATGAAATAAGCGCCATGTAATTGCTTTACTTTATCACTAAGCGGTAGCGATAGTCATAAAGCAATAGTTGGCGAGGCGACAACGATGCTACGATGGAGATCAAGGTGTCGCGCCGATGGCGATGGTGATCACGGCGGTGCTTGAGATGGAGATCACAAGCACAAGATGATGATGGCCATATCATATCACTTATATATTGATTGCATGTGATGTTTATCCTTTATGCATCTTATTTTGCTTTGATTGGCGGTAGCATTATAAGATGATCTCTCACTAAAATTATCAAAAGTGTTCTCCACAGTATGCACGTTGCTAAAAGTTAGTAGTGCCGGACACCGCGTGATGATCGGGTGTGATAAGCTCTCGTCCATCTACAGGTGCAAGCCAGTTTACTGCGGAATACTCAGTTAAACTTGGAGCCTAGCATATGCGAGATATGGCATCGGGACACGGAGACCGAAAGGTGGCGTGAATCATATAGTAGATATGATCAACATAGTGATGTTCACCATTTAAAACTAATCCATCTCCGTGATGATCGGTTATGGTTTAGTTGATTTGGATCACGTGATCACTTAGATGACTAGAGATGTCTATCTAAGTGGGAGTTCTTAAATAATATGATTAATTGAACTTAAAATTATCATGAACTTAGCTTTGATAGTATTTTGCTTATCTATGTTTGTTGTAGATAGATGGCTCGTCTTTGTTGTTGTTGAATTTTAATCGTTCCTTGAAAAGCAAAGTTGAAAGATGATGGTAGCAATTACGGAATGGGTCCGTAACTGAGATTATCCTCATTGCTGCACGGAAGAATTAATCCTGGAAGCACCGTTGGGTGCGGGCCTCTTCTGAGAACAACGCGAAGTTGTGAGCGTCTGGCGAGCAAAGTGATGACTACTCTATAGTTCGATGTGCCATGCTTCGGCTTAGAACCGGGTCTTCAACGGCGTTTTGAGCGTCTTGGGGCATATGAGATGTTCGGAGTTGAAGTTAATATTTCAAGCAAATGCGGTTGAGGATATGAAGTCTCCAATAAGTTCTATAGCTGCAAGATGGAGGAGAATAGTTTATCGGTGAGCAATTAAAATTCCGGATAATAATCCTTGATTCAAGCTGGGAGTTAATCTTCGGATGATAGTGTCATTGACAAATTCTCCAATCATTGCCACCAAGCTACAAGAGCCGTGATGAACTATAATATGCAAGGGATGAACAAGACACTTCCGAGCTCTTGCAATTTTAAAAGCTGCGGGGTAGAAATCAAGAAGGAGCATCAAGTGTTGATGGTCAACAAGACCACTAGTTTCAAGAAAAGGGCAAAGGAAAAGAAGGGAACTTTAAGAAGAACAGCAAGCAAGTTGCTGCTCAGAAAAAGGACCCAAATCTGGACCTAAGCCGGCCCAGGTGCTTCTTTGCCAAAAGCTGGTCCTTTGGAAGCGGAATTGCCCCAAGTATTTGGGAAAGGGATAAGGTGAACAAAGGTATATGGCAATTGATGTTACCTTACTAGGCTGTAGTAACCTTTTATTTGATCTGGTTTGTTGCTAATATTTGCAACTCGAAGCGGGGACTTCTGGAATAGCGAAACCTTTGGAAAGGGCGAAGGGTGACGATGCGGCGTGAAGCGGTTCCAAAAGTCAATGTGATCCGGATACGCTACCTCTACATCTACCCGGGATTAGTTTTAGACCTAAATAATTGTTATTTGGTGCCGTTGAGCATGAACATTATATCTGGATCTTGTTTAATGCGAGCCGGTTATTCATTAAATCGAGAGAATAATGGTTGTTCTATTTATTGAGTAATATCTTTTATGGTCATGCACCCTTGAAGAGTGGTCTATTCTTGTTGAATCTCGGCGTAGTGATACACATATTCATAATTTGAACCAAAAGATTTGGAGTTGATAATGATAGTGCAACTTATTTGTGCCTTTGCCGTTTAAGGTCATATCGGTTAAAGCGCATGAAGAAACTCCATCTGGATGGACTTTTGGAATCCTTGATTATGAATCACTTGGTACTTGAACCGTGCCTCATGGGCAAGATGACTAAAACCGTTCTCGGTTGTATGGAAAACAACGATTTGTTGGAAATCATACATCGATGTATGTGGTCGGATGAATGTTGAAGCTTCGTGGCGGATATCGTTATTTTCTCACCTTTTGGATGATTTAAGCGGATAGGGTATATCTACTTAATGAAGCATAAATCTAAAACATTTGAAAAGTTCAAAAAATTTGAGTGAAGTTGAAAATCATCGTAACAAGAAAATAAAGTTTCTGATCTGATCGTGGAGGAGAATATTTGATTCTGATTTGGTCTTTTTGAAACAATGCGGAATAGTTTTAAACTCCCCTGGAACACCACACGTAATGGTGTGTCGGGTAAATGTCGACTTTCTAGATATGGTGGATCTATGATGTCTCTTACCGATTTCCGCTATCTTTTGGGGTTATGCTTTAGGGCGGCCGCATTCACGTTAAATAGGGCACCATCAAAATCCGTTGAGGCGACACCTTATGAACTATGGTTTGGCAAGAAACCAAAGTTTCGTTTCTAAAAGTTTGGGGTTCGATGCTTATGTGAAAAAAACTTCCTTTGATAAGCGAACCCAAATCGGAAAAATGTTCTTCATAGGATACCCAAAGGAACAATTGGGATACCTTCTATCCAGATCCGAAGGCAAGACATTGTTGCCAGAATGGATCCTTTCTAGAAAGGGTTTCTCCGAAAGAAGTGAGTGGGAGGAAAGTAGAACTTGATGAGGTAATTGTACCAGCTCCCTTATTGGAAAGTAGTTCATCACAAATCGGTTCTGTGACACCTACCGATTGGAGGAAGTTAATGATAATGATCATGAAACTTAATCAAGTTATTCTTGAACAATGATCAACGAATAAAATCCCCCGGGTGGTGGGTAATCCTAATTCAAGTCATGCTACTAGATCATGGTGAACCTCCGAACTATGAAGAAGCGATGGTGAGCCCAGATTCCATAAAATGGCTTGAAGCCATGAAATCGAGATGGGATCCATGTTGAGAACAAAGTGTGGACTTTGGTTGACTTGCCCGTAATTGGCAAGCAATAGAAATAAATGGATTTTCAAGAAGAAGGCTTGGCCGGCCGGTAATTTCATTTTCAAAGCTCGACTTGTTGCAAAAGGTTTTCGACAAGTTCAAAAGGGTTGACTACGATGGACCTTCTCACCCGTGGCGATGCTTAAGTCTGTCCAATCATTTGCTTTGCCGCATTTATGATTATGAAATATGGCAAATGGATGAAAAGCTGCATTTTGAATGGATTTACGGAAGAAGAGTTGTATATGATGCAACCGGAAGGTTTTTCGATCCTAAAGGGAGCTAACAAAGTTCAAGCTCCAAGATCAATCTATGTGCAGTGCAAGCCTCTCGGAGTTGGAATAACCTTTGATAGTGTGATCAAAGCATATGGTTTTTCTGAGACTTTTGGAGGCTTTGTATTTACAAGAAAAGTGAGTGGGGCTTGTAGCATTTCTAATATTATTGTGGGCGACATATTGTTTATTGGAAATGATAAAATTTCTGGATAACATAAAGGATACTTGAATAAAAGTTTTTCAATGAAGGACCTCGGTGGCTGCTTACATATTGGGCATCAAGATCTAAGAGATAGATCAAGGCGGCAATTGGACTTTCACAATGCACATACCTTGATAAAGTCTTGAAAAAGTTCAATATGGATCGAAGGCAAAAGGGTTCTTGCCGTATTACAAGGTGTAAGATTGAGTGGACTCAATGCCCGAATTTGGAAGATAGAGGAAAAATGAAAGGAATTCCCCTATGCTTGACCATAGGCTCTATCATGTATGCAATCTTTTGTACCGGACCGTGTGTGCCTTGCTATTAGCGGAAGGAGGTACCAAAGTAATCCGGGTGGATCCGGGCGGTCAAGAATATCCTGAAATACCGAAAAGGACTAAGGATATGTTTCTCGTTTATAGGTGACAAAGGCTTGTTAAAAGGGTTACGTTGATGCAAGCTTTACACTGGATCCGGACGATTCTAAATCGCAAACCGGATCGTATTTTTATTAAGCGGTGGAGGCGTAAGTTGGTGCAGTTCTAAACAAAGCGTCGTGGCGGGATCTACATGTAAGGCGGGTACATAGCTGCGGAAGCAGCAAATGAAGAATGCGGATGAAGGAGTTCATTTCGATCTGGGTGTTATACCTAGTGCATCGGGACCAATGAAGATCTTCTGGACAATCTTGGTGCAATTGCCGGCCAAAGGAATCCAGATTTCACAAAGGACCAAAGCACATCGAGGCGCTTCAATTCCATTGGGACCAAGTCCAAGTGGGAGAATAGAGATTTTCAAGATACATACGGATCTGAATTTGCGGACCCGTTGACTAAGCCTCTCTCCACGAGCAAAACATGATCAACACCAAGACTCCATGGGTGTTAAGAATCATTCTTGTGAAATCTAGATTATTGACTCTAGTGCAAGTGGGAGGCTGAAGGAAATATGCCCTAGAGGCAATAATAAAGTTATTATTTATTTCCTTATATCATGATAAATGTTTATTATTCATGCTAGAATTGTATTAAAGGAAACATAATTAATGTGGAATACATAGACAAGCAGTGTCACTGTACCTCTACTTGACTAGCTCGTTAATCGAAGATGGTTATGTTTCCTAACCATAGACATGAGTTTCATTTGATTAACGGGATCACATCATTAGGAGAAATGATGTGATTGACTTGACCTTCGTTAACAGCACTTGATCGTTTAGTATGTTGCTATTGCTTTCTTCATGACTTATACAAAGTTCCTACAACTATGAGATTATGCAACTCCCGTTTACGGAGGAACACTTTGTGTGCTACCAAACTTCCTGGGTGATTATAAAGGTACTCTCGGTGTCTCCCAAAGTATATGTTTGAGTTGGCATAATTCAAGATTAGGTTTTGTCCTCCGATTGTCGGGGTATCTCGGCCTTCCGGTAATACTCATCACCTAAGCCTTGCAAACATTGTAACTAATGAGTTAGTTATGAAATGATGTATTCGGAGCGAGTAAAAGAGACTTGCCGGTCGAGATTGAACTAGGTATTGGATCCAAACGATCGAATCTGGGCAATAACATACCGGTGACAAAGGAACAATGTATGTTGTTATGCGGTTTGACCGATAAAGATCTTCTAGAAAATGTAGGAACCAATATGAACATCCGGTTCCTATTGGTTATTGACCGAGAATAGTTCTAAGGTCATGTCTAATAGTTCTCGAACCCTGAGGTCCTTGCCCGTTACGATGACAATTTTATAGTATTGATGTGCAAGTTTGTTGGTCCGGATGTGATCACGGACATGACGAGGTCGAAATGGTCGAGACATAAAGATTGATATTTGGAAGCCTATGTTTGGACTTGAATAGTTCCGGGTGAAATGGGTTTTCCAAACCGGGTTAGGAAACCCTCCGGGGGTTAATGGGCCTTAGTGGGCCATGGGAGGGGAGGGCGGCCGGGGCGGGGCGGTGCCCCCTAGTCCGAATAGGACAAGGAAAGGGGCGGCCCCCCCCCCCAAGTCCGTCCAACTAGGAAAAGGGAATTCCTACTCCGGTGGGGGTAGGACTCCTCAGCCCTCCTTAAGGGCCCGGCCCCCTTTTGCTCCTTTATATTACGGGGCAGGGGGCACCCTAAGGACACACAAGTTGATCTCGTTCCTTAGCCGTGTCGGTCCCCCCTCCACCATATTCCACCCGGTCATATCGTCGGAGCTTAAAAATGGCCTTGTGGAGCATCATCATCCAAACCCTGCCCCGTCGTCTTTGTGGAACCATCCCGACACTTTTTTGGATCAGTCGGGATCGTCCCGAGGCTGACGTGTCTTTGAACTTGGAGGTGCCGTCGTTCGGTCCGGATCGGTCCGGATCGTGAAAGGCGTCGACTCATCAACCAGCGTTGTTATCCGCTTCGGCTTCCGGTCTCAGTGCTTGGACATACTCTCCCCTCTTCGTTGCTAGCCATCACCATGATCTTGTGTGTCGTAGGAATTTTTTGAAATTACTCGTTCCCAACCCTTCTAAGTGGTTAGAAGTGAAAACCTCAATTGCTTGTTGCCATACCACCCACCGGCCGAAGCTTTGGCGGAATTTTTCTCGACTTCCCTCCCCCGGATAAGCTCGGCCCAGTGGAAGCCATGGCCAAGTGCTCCCTAGGTGGTTTTTAATTAATGAAACATATCTCTTGTTGGACTAACACTTTTATCTAGTATGTTTTGAATAAGTTCAACAATGGAGTGGCATGGACTAAAGGATGTGGGAACTCCTTCAAGATGCTAAGGACAAAGGTTGGCTAAAGCTTCAAGCTCAAGACTCTTCATTTTTTTTAGTGATCCAAGATCACATTGAGTCTATAGGAAAAGCCAATACTATCAAGGAGGGATGAGGTGTTGTAATGAGCCTCTTGCTTCATGTGCTTAGTGATATGCTCCAAAACCCTCAACTACTTTCCCCTTCCCACATATGTCCTAAACCTAAAGTCAAACTATTTTTGATTCTTTCTATCCTACCCCGAGTTTGGAATGTCTTAACTTAACAAACCCAGGCAAATCGGTCTCACCGATGGGATCTCGGTCTCACGAGATGGGATTATAATCTCTCTTGTATGTCCATTATCAAAATCGGTCTCACGGGTTTGAGCAATCAGTACTCCGAGATTACAATGCAAACTCTCTAGTTAACTTATTATCAAAATCGGTCCCAGGTTTGATTCGGCCAGTTTGCGACCAACTCTCGAAAGCTTATTACAAAAATCGGTCCCACCGGTTTGTATGTCGGTCTTCAGATTACGTTATGCCCTAACCCTAACCAATCGGTCCCAGGTTGCATTCGGTCCCGAAAACCCTGGTCACATTATTTGCTAAATGGTTAAAGGAGTTTAACGATTCGGTCCCCGAGTTTTAGTTGTTTAGCGGTTAGAATTTTGTGTGGGGCTTATATACCCTCCACCTCCTCTTCATTCGTGGAAGAGCCATGGTGAACCTACACTTCCCATCCTATTTCGGAGAGAACTACCTACTCATGTGTTGAGGCCAAGATATTCCATTCCTACCATATGAATCTTGATCTCTAGCCTTCCCCAAGTTGCTTTCCCAAACCCTCTTTCCACCAGATCCAAATCCTTGAGAGAGAGTTGAGTGTTGGGAACTATCATTTGAAGCACAAAACAAGGAGTTCATCATCAACCACCATTTGTTACTTCTTGGGAGTGGTGTCTCCTAGATTGGCTAGGTGTCACTTGGGAGCCTCAGCAAGATTGTGGAGTTGAACCAAGGAGTTTGTAAGGGCAAGGAGATCGCCTACCGTGAAGATCTACGCTAGTGAGGCAAGTCCTTCGTGGGCGTGGCCATGGTGGGATAGACAAGGTTGCTTCTTGTGGACCCTTGTGGGTGGAGCCCTCCGTGGACTCAGCCAACCGTTACCCTTAGGGGTTGAAGTCTCCATCAACGTGGATGTACGATAGCACCACCTATCGGAACCAAAAAACATCCGTGTCTCAAATTGCGTTTGAATCCTCCAATCCCTTCCCTTTACATTCTTGCAAGTTGCATGCTTTATTTTCGCTGCTCAATACTCTTTGCATGCTTGCTTGCTATATTTGTGAATGTTAAACTTTGCCTAAACTCCATCAAACTTTAAAAAACCTAAAAACTGCAACTTTGGTACAGTGTCTAATCACCCCCCTCTAGACACCTCTTCTCAAGGTCCTACAAGTGGTATCGAGCATTGGTCTCCATTGCCTTGGTTTAATCACCATTGGAGGAAGATGGATGAGTCTACTTTGGGAGTCTTAGACATAGAGTGCCTATTCTTGATGGAAGTATTTTCTGAGTGGAAAAATGAGATGCTTTTATTTTCAATCAATATCATTTAACAAAGTACATTGCTAGCCCTTGTGCCCTTATGTTGATCCTATGCATCCAACCCTTGATGGTCAATTGACATGGTTAGGAATCTTAGAACTGCAAACTTATCATTAGAGGATTGCCTAGAAACTTGATTAGAATCTTGCCTACTTTTGGGTGTGCCTACACTTATGGAAATTTCTTGAGGAGCGATTTCCGATTATTCCTTGAAAAATCTAGATGAAATTCTCCATAAGTCTATTGCCTTGAGTAAAATGAATACTAGTGATCCTATGTTTGGTGATCGTCTATTTGAGCTTACAAACCTTATGGTGCCAAAGGAAATGTTGGTATTATTAGTGACATTATTTCGAAGCTATAAAATTCATAACAAGATTATTGTCAAACTCATTCTAATGAATCACCCTCTCTAGGTTTGATCCACCACATGCGATGTTGAACATGGATACTATGATGAGGATGATGATAGTGACTTGATCTTGATGATGCAATGAGACATTTTGGTCTTATGGCAAATCTTGAGGATATATGGGAGGAAAGGAATGGGTTCTTGATAGTGGATGTACCGATCACATGACGGAGATAAAGACATGTTTATGAGCTTGCTGAAAATGATGGTCCTCGAAAGTTTGTCACTTTGGTGACAACTCAAAGGGTAAGGTGGTTGGCCTCGGTAAGGTGGCCATCTCACATGATAGCTCCATACAAAATGTTATGCTCGTTGAATCTCTTGGTTACAACTTACTTTGATATCTAGACTTGCTGATTTGGTTTCAATGTTCTATTTCTTTGAAGTAGATTGCCAAGTGTTTCGTCGAGATAATCATAAAATGGTCTTTTGGTGTCGTGAGGTGATCTATACATTGTTGATTTCACTAAAAGGCTCAACCTAAAACTTGCTTCATTGCTAAATCCTCAAAAGGTTGGTTATGGCATAGCGATTAGGTCATGTTGGTATCGAAACCTTGACAAGCTTATTAAGGGAATCATATCCTTGGAGTTAATGATGTCATATTTGATAAGGATAGACTTTGCGATTGCTTTCAAGCGGGTAAAAGGTTGGAGGAAGGCATCCGTGAAGAACATCATGACCACAAGAGGCCACTCGAGCTACTTCACATGGATCTCTTTGGTCCCAACTCCTAAAGAGTCTCGGTGGAAATTCTTTTGGTCTAGTTATAGTTGATGATTTTTCCAGATTTACGTGGGTGTTCTTTCTCGATGATAAATCCGGGGTCAAAAGATCTTCAAAAACTTTAAAGGCCCAAAACCAATTTGAAGTGAAGATCAAGAAGGTTCGGCGACAACGGGCGGAGTTCAAGAAGCATAAATGTGGACACCTTTCTTGGCGAAGAAGGATTTCACACGAGTTCTCGACTCGTACACACCTCAACAAAATGGAGTTGTTGAGAGGAAGAACAGGACGCTCATCGAAATGGCGAAACGATGCTTGATGAGTACGGCGAAGCACTTTTTAGGCGAAGCGGTTGAGACACTTGTCATAACAAATCCTTGTATCTTCACAAGCTACTCGGCAAAGATGGCATTGAGCTACTCACCGGTAACAAACCCCAAGTTGGATACTTTGGTATTTCAAAGTGCTACATTCTTGATAAGCATTCGTTCTAAATTTGCTCCTAAGTCTCATGAAGGTTTCCTACTAGGTTATGGCTCAAACTCTCCACTTACCGTGTCTACAACAATTTCACCCGAAAGGTTGAAGAACGGTAGATGTGAATTTGATGAATCTAACGGCTGCAAAGAGAGCAATTGCCAATTGATGTAGGAGACAAAGATCCCGGAAGCAATCCAAGACTTGTCTATTGGCAATCCGTCCAGGGAGGTGAAGGAGAGTACCTCGTCCGTCCAAGTGGAAGCTTCTACTTGACAAGGTGAACCAAGAGTTGATCGGAAGCATCCACAAGTGGGAACACCAAGATGAAAAGCGGGAAGTGCATCAAGATGAGCGTCAACAACCTCCTTCTCCACCACGACAAAGAACAAAGCGCCAACAATGAAGAAGGCCAAGAAGAAGAACAAGATGGAAGATGTTCAACGAAGACCCAAGCAAAAGCTTTCACGAGTTCGAGCAAAATTGCTAAAGACCATTCCGTCGAGCAAATCTACAATGATATTCAAAGGGAGAATCACTCCTCTAAAACTCGTTTAGCTAACTTTTGTAAAACTATTCTTTCATCTCTAGCATTGAACCTATGAAGGGAAGAAGCATTGGAAGATCCGGTTGGATAAATGCTATGCATGAAGAGCTACACAACTTTGAGAGGAACCAAGTTTGGACATTGGTTGAGAAGCCCGACAACAACCACAACATCATCGGTACCAAATGGGTGTTTAGCAACAAGCAAGATGAAGATGGACAAGTAGTTCCAACAAAGCCCGTCTTAGCCCAAGGGCCACACAAGTCGGGTATGGACTATGGTGAGACTTACGCCCCTTGCTAGACTTGAGTCCATTGCATCTTACTTGCCTATGCTAATCACCATGATATCACCTTGTACCAAATGGACATTAAAAGTGCTTTTCTAAATGGTGAAATAGAGGAGGAAGTTTATGTTAAACAACCTCGGCTTTGTCAATCCTAAGAAACCCAATCATGTTTACAAACTTCACAAAGCTTTTATGGACTTAAACAAGCTCCTAGAGCATGGTATAAATGCTTGACCAAGTTCCTTATTGAAAAAGGCTTTGAAATTGGGAAAATTGATTCTACTCTTTTTACTAAAAGGGTTAATGGTGAACTCTTTGTGTGCCAAATTTATGTTGATGATATTATATTTGGTTCAACTAACCCTCATTTTAGTGAAAAGTTTGGGAAGCTAATGTCGGAGAAGTTTGAGATGTCTATGATGAGTGAACTCAAATTCTTTCTTGGTTTGCAAATCAAGCAAACTAAGGAAGGTACTTTGTCTCTAAACAAAGTACACAAGGACTTATTCAAAAGTTCAATATGCAAGAATGCAAAGGTATGACTACACCCATGCCTACTAGTGGACATCTTGACAACCAAAGATGGTGAACCGGTTGATCAAAAGGTTTATCGCTCTATGATTGGTTCATTGTTATATCTATGTGCTTACGTCCCGATATTATGCTAAGTGTGTGCATGTGTAACGATATCAAGCCCTAAAGAATGTCATCTTAAGGCCGTGAAAAGGATAGTGAGATACTTAATCCATACACCAAATTTTGGCATTTGGTATCCTAAGAGGCCTCTTTGATCTTGTTGGCTATTCCGACTCGACTATGCGGAGACAAGGTTGATAGAAAGTCCACTTGGTCTTGTCAATTTCTTGGTAGATCTCTTGTGTCTTGGTCCTCCAAGCAAAACTCGGTATCCTTATCCACCGGTGAATATATTGCCGCTGGTTCATGTTGTGCTCAATTACTTTGGATGACCCAAACTCTTAAAGATTATGGGATATATGTGAGACATGTTCCATTGCTTTGTGATAATGAAAGTGCTATCAAAATTGGTCATAATCCTGTCAACATTCTTGAACTAAGCATATTGAAGTTCGTCATCATTTCATTCGAGATCATGTTGCTAAGGGTGACATTGATCTTAAGCATGTTACGAAAAGCAATTAGTGGATATATTCACTAAACCTCTTGATGAGAAAGTGTTTTGCAGGTTAAGGGAGAATTGAACATCATTGATGCTTCAAACTTGGAGTAGAAACTCCATTGGATACATGCAAGACATGAGCTTATGACTAATCCTTGATATTTCTCTTATGATGAAAAACTTATGTCTTGGATATATTTGTATCTTGCATGTTATCTAACCCATGTAGGTACTTGGTTGAATCAAATTCCATGAGGTTGAAACCTACTCATATCTTGAGCAATCTCTACATCACCAAGTCTCTACACAAGGTGGTTGAAGACAAGGAAGCACGAAACCATTCAAACATATCCTTTGACAAATTCTATGTTGAGTTTCATGATTGTCATTTTGGATATACAAGTGCTCTTCCTTGCAAGAACTAACCCATGTAGGTAGATGGACTCAAATTCCAAGTGGTGCTCCAAATTCTTGATGAGCTACATCAACCTTGAGCAACCCAATAAGTTCAACTACATGGACAACACCACCAACCAAGGTATGTTATTCCATCTTAAGAAGCTTTACTCCGAGTCATGAGTTAAAGCAACTCGACAAGATGTGAATACATCAAGATGTTAAACGAAAATGGAAACCCCATTTTGAGCTTAAGCGATGAGTATGGCCTATGATCAAGTGATCTCACTTGACTCCTAAGTCAATATACTCTAACATAGGTGACTTTGGCCGACCATCTCTAGATGAAGTTCTCGTGTTCTTTTCGAGTTTTTGCATTTGTCTCATGCATTTGTGTTTCCCTTTTCAAAAAAAACTTCATCTAGATTTCTTTCATTTTCTCTGCATTTTCGTATCTAATTCCTTGCATATTTTTATTAATTCCTTGCAAATCTTTGTGAGACCTTACTAGTCTAGTGAGCTGAGGTGACAAGTGTTTCTCTGCGATGAACTTCGGTTACACCAATGTGTTATTTTGGACCAACCGAATCTTTTTCGACCGAAACTACAACTCGGTGCACCGATTTCAACAGGAAAAACAGTTTGCCACTAATTCGTGTTTCTTGATCCAGCTCCACTCAATGAATCTTGTCCTCTACAAGCATCACATTTTATCATTGCTTTATGATGTGACTCAAGGATCAAACCCATTCACGACAAATTCGGAGGGAGAGACTACATCTTTATCAAGCCCTTCTTGGAAATTGATGTCAAAGGGGAGAGAGATCACATCAAAGCTTATCATTTAGAAGAGATCCTTGAAGAGAGAGATCTCGGGGGAAGAATACTAGTGAAAGTATTTCTCAAGGATCCCAGATGCTTGGTGTTTAAGAAGAGATGCCACATGTCTTCTTGAGGGAGAACATGTTCATATGATCTGTTGTGCTCAATTTTGCATTAGCATACATTATCTCGAACTTTAGCTCGATCATCATTCATATCTTTCAGCTCTGTTTTCCTTCATCGATTTTCTTCCCTATCTTCTCCCGTATCCCATGTTAGATTCAAGGGGAACAAGACATCTAAGGAAAGAGATCATTTAAATTCATTCATATCTTTACTCTTGGGGACATGTCTAATCCAATGTGGTACTTAGTACTCACCTCTACATGTCATCCAGTCTTGGTATTCTTGTGGTTTCTTCGTTTGCTCGGCTAGTAGATGTATCTGTTATCTAACCTTGTTTAGCAGGTTCATTCCATCCTAAGCCAACTCAAGATCCCAGGTAAGTATATACATCACAATCATGTGTAGGGAATTCTTGCTGATGTACATCTGTTTGCAGAAGGACTCATGGGCATGGGTATTCTCTTTAATACGTTTTGCTCGATGCATATAGCCAAGATACATGTAACACATTGCCTGCTCTATCATGGTTATGCTATCACATGCTTCTATATTTCATATTCACATGATTGCATACATGTAAGGAGCCTATGCTTGTTACATGTCTTTCAAAGCTTTACTTCCTATTCTTTATATCTTTATCTAAAGCTTTGATGTATGTTGCCATCAATTACCAAAAAGGGAGATAAAGCACAAGTGCTCCTAGGTGGTTTTGGTAATTAATGACAACATTCTCTTATTGGACTAACACTTTTATCTAGTATGTTTCAGATAAGTTCAACAATGGAGTGGCATGGACTAAAGGATGTGAACTCCTTCAAGATGCTAAGGACAAAGGATTGGCTAAAGCTTCAAGCTCAAGACTCTTCATTTTACATTTTAGTGATCCAAGATCACATTGAGTCTATAGGAAAAGCCAATACTATCAAGGAGGGATGAGGTGTTGTTTAATGAGCCTCTTGCTTCATGTGCTTAGTGATATGCTCCAAAACCCTCAACTACTTTCCCACTTCCACATATGTCCTAAACCTAAAGTCAAACTCGGACCCGATTCTTTCTTATACGGTTTGAATGTCTTAGCCCTGCCACAAACCCTAGGCAAATCGGTTCACCGATGGGATCTCGGTCTCACCGAGATGGGATTATAATCTCTCTGTGTATGTCCATTATCAAAATCGGTCTCACCGAGTTTGAGCAATGGTATACCGAGATTACAATGCAAACTCTCTTAATTATTATCAAAATCGGTCCCACAGTTTGATTCGGCAAACCAGTTTGCGACCAACTCTAAGCTTATTACCAAAATCGGTCCCCGAGTTTGTGGTTCTTACCGAGATTCGTTATGCCTAACCCTAACCGAATCGG
>JAHIAM010020526.1:0-10339 GCA_021605205.1 Aegilops longissima
AACAACATTAAAATTGTGTTTAGGGCAGAACAGTACCTAATTCGAAATATGCATATGAGGATTTTCCCGGACTTGTTGTTTTTTTTGGCCTCATTTAAACTTGCCTAGTTAGGTAGTTTTGTTGTGCTTCACCCTTGCCATGATAATCAACATTTAATATTGTTGGGTACATATCGAGAGAACTAAATAATTGTTGTGGTGTTTAGTCAATATGCAACTTCGTTGCATATTGAGCTCCATAATTTGTGGTATTGTTTGTTGCACTTTGCCATGCCATGCTATTTAAACGGACATGCATCATACTCGTTGGTGCATCATGACATGTTTATGTGGTGGTTGTTTACCATGTTGTTTGTGTCTTTCGGGTTGCTTCTCTCGTTAACCGGTTTCGTTCGGAGTTGTGAGGATTCGTTCGACTCGCCCGTTTGTCTTCTTCATGGATTCGTTCTTCTTCCTTGGGATTTCAGGCAAGATGACCATACCCTCAAATCACTTCTATCTTTGCTTGCTAGATGCTCGCTCTTTTGCTATGCCTATGCTTTCGATGCCTATCACTTGCTTATCATGCCTCCCATATTGCCATGTCAAGCCTCTAACCATCCTTTCCTAGCAAACGTTGTTTGGCTATGTTACCGCTTTGCTCAGCCCTCTTATAGCGTTGTTAGTTGCGGTGAAGATGAAGTTTGTTCCTTGTTGGAACATGGAGATGTTGTTCCTTGTTGGAACATGTTTACTTGTTGGGATATCACAATATTCTTATTTAATTAATGCATCTATATACTTGGTAAAGGGTGGAAGGCTCGGCCTTATGCCTGTGTTTTGTTCCTCTTGCCGCCCTAGTTTCCGTCATACGGTGTTATGTTCCCGGTTTTGCGTTCCTTACGGTTGGGTGATTTATAGGACCCCCTTGACAGTTCGCTTTGAATAAGACTCCTCGGCAAGGCCCAACATTGGTTTTACCATTTGCCACCTAAGCCTTTTCCCTTGGGTTCTGCAGACTCAAGGGTCATCTTTATTTAAACCCGGGCCAGTTCTCCTTGAGTGCTGGTCCAAACTAAACACTTGCGGTGCCGCCCGAGGCAACTTGGGGTATCGTCGGTTGCCGTCGTAGTGTTCATCGGTGTGCCTGAGACGAGATATGTGCAGCTCCTATCAGGTTTGTCGGCACATCAGGCGCTTCTTTGGTCTTGTTTTATTCTGTCGAAATGTCTTGTAGTCCGGGATTCGAGGCTGATCGGGTCTTCGGTAGAAGGAATATCCTCGTTGACCGTGAGAGCTTATAATGGGCTAAGTTGGGACACCTGCGGGTATTATCTTTGAAAGCCGTGCCCGGTTATGAGGCAGATGGGATTTGTTAATGTCGGTTGTAGAAAACCGAAGTTGATCTTAATTAAAATACACCAACCCGGCGTGTTAGCAGTGATGGTCTCTTCTCGGTGGTCAGGAAGTGAACGAGTGTTGGAGTTATGCTGGCGTAAGTAGTTTGGGATCACTTCTTGATCATAGTTGTTCGACCATGCTTTTGCCTTCTCTTCTCGCTCTCATTTGCGTATGTAGCCACCATATATGCTGGTAAGCGCTGCGCTCCACCTCACTACCCTGTCCTACCTTTAAGCTTAAATAGTCTTGATCTGCGGGTGTGAGATTCTGAGTCCCGTGACTCACAGATACTTCAAAACCAGTTTGCGGTGCCGATGAAACCGTGCGGTGGCCTTGAGCTCAAGGAGGAGCTCAATGAAGATCTTGTTCTTTTGTCGTTTCGTTTGATGATCGATAGTGGAGCCAGTTGGGACGATCGGGGATCTGTGTAGCATTTGGGGTAGTCTTCTTTTATTTTGGTTCCGTAGTGGGACCTTGGTTGTATCTGTATGATGTAATGCTTTACTCATGTATTGTGTGAAGTGGCGATTGTAAGCCAACTATGTATCTCTTTCCTTATGTATTACATGGGTTGTGTGAAGATTACCTCACTTGCGACATTGCTTTCAATGCGGTTATGCCTCTAAGTCGTGCCGACCGTGGGAGATATACGCTCGAGATTAAGTTGTGTCGAGCCTTCCCGACTTAGGAGCCCCTACTTGATTGTTTCTTTGGCGTTGTTGAGTCTAGAATGGAAAATGTTTTGAGTCTTAGGATTATATATATCGGAGTAGGATTCTTTTTACTCCTCGGTCCTTAAATCGCTCTGGTGAGGTATCTGACGTAGAGTTTTGACTCTTCTCTTCTCAAATTTCACTAAATTTTTTTAGGATCACGTGGGTATCTTGGAATCGTTCCGATGGTTTTGTGGCGAACATTGTTCTTGGTGCCTCGACATTTAGGGGTTGTGGCGGTGTCCGGGAGTTGAGCTCAGGGTGTTGTCGTCACAATTTTATCGTTGCGATTCTGGAATACGAGTTTTGCCGACATCGAAATCTCTTTTGTGCAGTTGTTGGTGAGATAACCGATAGCCCGATCTTGTGGCGAGTCTTGAGATATTGCCATGACTTGTATAACGGATGTTTTGAAGGTCGAGGTAAGCGATTTCAGGATTTCTTGGTTATGTGTTGTGGATGGATCTGTGGATCTAGGTATTGTTAGTTTGGGTGATATATTTTGTGTCCCTGTCCCCAACACAGATTGCATAACGAAAGTTTGGGAGTTTATAGGTGGAATTCTAGTAGCTACGGGATATTCTTTCCGACGGATGTATGATTTGAGATTGGGGTTCAACGTCTAGTGGTCCGCCCATTCACGGTCGATTCTGATGGTGTGAGGCGTCTTAAAGAATCCTTGGCTATGCTGATTCGGGGCGTCTTGTTTGTCATTAATGACGTCCGCTATCGTCGTGTCCGTGTGGGCCCCACCACGAACACTTTGGTGAAATCTCTATCATGTGTTTGTTCGGCTCATTCTTGAAGCCAATCCTTTGTTTTGTTTTGTTTTGTGGTATTGAGTTGCTTGAAGTCAAGTGTTGATTCCATACCTTCTTCTAAATGGTGTTCTCATATTTCTAGTGAATACTAATCCTTCTTGATCAATGAGCTTGTCATGTCAATTCTTTTCTCAACGGTGTGCTTCTCTTCAAGTGGATCCGATCATTTCAACATTAGCAAGATCAACTCTAAGTTTTCTCAGCGGTGTTTGTTTCATCCGTCCCAAGTTGTCTTTGTTTTCCGCCCTCCACCTTTTCTTCAAGGACTCAGATTTCTTAATCAAGTATCCATTTTATTGAGTGAAGTTTCTTCATTCTTTTCCTTTAATGTTTTATCCGGTGATGCCTCATGAAGATGCTAAGGAAGCTTCAACCTTATCATTTTCCATTCTAATTTTCTTTTCGGTGGATTTAGTTCAAGATTGATGTTGATCTTATCCCTTTTCCTCTTTTCACAATGCTTTCGTTTGCGGTGCCTCTTAATCATTCACTTCTCGATATTCCTTGTTCTCGAGTGTTTAATATTTCTCGAAGGCTTGTCTTTTCATTCAAGATCCGTTCAAACTATTAGGAATTATTATCTCATTCAAGTCATTTAATTCTACGGTGCAATATCTATTTCAAACAATTGTTCAGGTGGTTCTTTTGAGTGGGCCCTAACCCACGGGTCTTTTCGAGGATCTTACGACACTTCTAATTTTCCCAGGCTTCTAAAATTCTTTTCTAAATTTGGCGTAAGAATGAATTATCATCAGTCATATGGCTTTCTCCAAGAATTTTCAAATTCTTTTCATCTTGTGGTTCAACCTTTCTAATTTTCATCCGGAGTATCTCAACAATTCATGGTGGTGTTTCTCATCGTCGGTCTCAACATGTGAAGACCGAAGAAGGTTTCTCTTTAATCTCGCTCCTTTCTCTTCAAGATTCATGGTTTTAGCTTGATGCCATCCTCATAATTGTTTTGATTGTGAAATTCTTTTCACCACCGGAATTCAGGAAGTCTTTTAGTTTGATTCTAAGGGCCCATCTTCTCGAATTATTCATTCCGCTTTAAGCTCTCGTTTTCCAAATCTCACGGTGCATCGTGAAATATCCTCTAATGGTTCATGATCTCTTGTTCTAATGTATCTAAATTTTGTCAAGCATCTTTATTGTTTTAATTCTTCCGGTGAATTGGCCTTTGCTTCGTTCATTCTCAACTATTATGGTGGTTTGTTCGAGTTCTCTTCCTTCGTTATCATATAGATTCATTCGTCCTTCCCAAATCCTGGGTGAATTGTTGAAGACCTTCTCAAGTTTCGCTATATCTCTATCTAATCATTTTTCAATGAGAATAAGTAGTATGCCAAATCCATTGCTTGTCATCAATTTAAGTGGTGAAGGATCAGCATAATGTAATTCTTGTTCTTGTTTCATCCAAGTGATTAATTCCTTATTCGGAGGTTCATCAAAATTCTTTATTTCATTTAGTCATCTTTCTTTCCGGAGTTCCAAGTTTTCCGGCTATATCATTTCAAAGCTTCATCTTGTCCTTGCAAGGCTTCACATTGTGTTGTCCTTCTCTTTCTTTTATCATCCTTTTGTTTAGGAGTTCTTCATGGAGGCTCTACATGATGGTTGTCAAAGGTTCTTTTCATTCTTCAATTGTTCATCAAGATTTCTCCGGGAGTTAAGATCCGTCAAGCCATACTCAAAATTGAGCGGGGTGTTCCAACACATGTTTTGTTTTGAGGGTTCAAATTCTTCTTCTTGCATTCGAGTGCAATTCTTTCGATCTTATCTTTTGAGGTGGTGTTATGTCATTCTCGACAATTTGAGTTAAGTGTTTCATGATTGGTCAAGGAATATATTTTAAATCCATCAATCTCTTCATTGGAGTTATCTTGGGCTATATTTCACCTAAAGCTTTCCCTAAGGTTGTGGCTTTTATGGTGCTTATAAATGACCCAAGTTCTTCATTTGTCCTATCGGTGAAATAAGTTTCTCGTCTCCTTGTTGATATAAATCCAATCATTTGTTTCCGTTGGTGGGGAAGCTCACCTCATAATTTTGAGATGTTTGCCATAAGCCCACAACAAGCTTGTGCTTTTTTGTTGGTTTTCCAACAACTCCGCTCTAACCTTCTTGGCAAGGATGCTTCCCAAATTCAATTGTGGTAGAAGTTACTATTATCTTCTCCGTTCTTTTCTTTCCAACCATTTAGTTTTTCATTGCATTCTTTCATTTCTATCGGAGGCATTGTGATGTTGCTCTCTTGACCCATCGTCTCGTTTTGTCAAGATCATGTTCTTTTCTTGCATTATCCATTTAACGGTGTCATGTTTTCATTCGAGTTCTCTCATCTTATCAAGTTTTTTGGCTTCCTCCGAAGAGCTTAAAATCTTTCTTACCCCTTGTGCCATTCTTTCAATAGTTAGGAGGCGTTGTTGTTGATTTCATCAACTATCATCCCATCTTCTCAAGTTCATGATTCTAATTCCTCCCATTTTTAGTGGGTGCTGTCCAAATTTTATCAATCTTATTCCTTCTCTATCTAGTTTTAAGGTGGTTTCCATATCTATTTATCACTAAACCTCTTGGTTCTCGTCGTATCCCATGTTCCTCTTTTCTAACAGTGTTTTCAACCTTTTCATCTTCATTGTGTTCTTTCTTTCATTTTGTTCAACCTCTCAGGTTCTTTGGTTTCACTCGTTTGTAAAAGAAGCAACGGTTTTACCTCTCATCTTCCTCTTCCTTTTCCCTCGGTGCCATCCTAGATCTGGGGCGAGATCCTCTTAGTGGTGGAGTGTTTATGCGCCCGGATACAACTTTCCAATTGGTAACTCCGACTCTTGCCTTTTGGGTGCTATATGATATTTCCCGTGGTTGGGTTTTATTTGTTTTTGCTTTTGTTTTTGTTTCATCTCATCTCATTCATTTCATCCGCGTTTTCAAAACTTGCATCCGTTCATTCCCGTTTCTCTCCGTTGTCCGTTAAGCCCGTCCACTCTTGCCTTTCAAATATTATTTATTATTGGCATAAAAATGTTCTGGAATGGGTTCAAATTGGGTCTTATTATAATGAAAAGGGCCTTTGCCAAATTTAATGCATTTAGTCCATAAATAATAACCGTTGATCATAAGCGATCCTTTATAATTGTTGGATTTTGGTCTCCAAAATGGAAGGGCTGCATTTCTTCTCTCCTCAGTCCCTTCGTCCCCACCGCAGCCCACCTGCCCCTCCGGGCCCGCTCGATGCTTCAAGGGTCCGAAACCCTAACCCCTCAAAAATTATTATTCTATCATTTTCGGGTTCCACCAAAAATCCGAACATTTTGGACCTTCCCAAACCCTCACTTCCATTCAAATCATTTGAATTTAAATTCAAATGAATTTGGTTCAAATCTTCAATTTTGGCCTTTCTATTTTTCTTGGAACAAGCATATTTTTGCAGGTCGGAAAAATTACCCTCATTATTCTTGTCCACTCATTTCTTTTCTCTCCTTTCTTTCTTTGCGTTTCTATTTTTTTGAAAGTTTAAAGAGAGAAAGAAAGATCCGGCAAGGCCCAAGGTCCAGCCAGGCCTCTGCCACTTCTTTCTAGCCCACACCGGGCCAGCCCATCTCCCGGCCCAAGGTCAAGGCCAGCCCCCCCTTAACCCTAGCCTCCGCACACCGCATCTCTCTCCCCTCCCCCTAAGGCCGACCAGCGCCCGATCCCCGTCTCCTCCTTGTCGCCCGTCTCCCTCGCTCCTCCCGGCCTCCTCCACCCCATCGTGGCCGCGCCCGTCCCTGTCCTTTCACCCTTCCCCAACCGTCGCTCCCCCTCCTCGCCCCCTCCGTCTTGGTTGGTTGGCCCCCTTCGGCTGCTCCTTTGCCGGCGCCACCCCAAACTAGGCTTCCTCGTCCTCTGCCCGTCCCCTCGTCCTCGCGTCCCCTTTCGTCCCTCACCCGAGCTCCACCAGGCCGGCCCGTCCCCAGGCCCGATCTTCTTCAAGCGCCGCCCGTAAGTCCCTCTTCCCCTCAGGCCATCTCCCGTGACCCGTCCGGCCCGCCCCGGCCGGCGACCAAGGTGGCGCTGCTCCGCCATCTCCGCTTCCTCTCGTCCGGCGGCCCCCCTTTGGGGCTCTTCTCGTGAGTCCCCTCCCCCCACCCAACCGGGCCGGGCCTCTTGATTTTTTCCGACAAGTCCCAGGTCGGGGCCGCCAAATTGTTTCCCGATCTCCGTTCCCAATACCCGACTACCGCCCGATGAGCGTTTTGGACCGCAAGTTATTCAAACCTCGAACCATTTGTTTCGCCAACATGAAAACGACCACGGGCGGCTACCCGTGGATGGATTTAAATCAAGTTCAACGGCGACCCGTGAAGCACATGGGAACATCAAGTTCCTCTCTAACGTGTTACCACTACCCGCGAGATCGCAAGTACCACGAAACCCGAAGGGATTCGGACCCGTCAAGTACCTCTTGGCAAGCGTGAACCACTACCTCGCCCTCGAAGACCCGTGGACCCCGAACATCCACGGGACATGAATTCCTTCCCCCGCCGTGTTGACTACTTCCCTCGGCGACCATCGCGAGCGTCTACTTCCCTCTCTGGCGCTTTCCGCCCCGAGGCGCGAAGGTATAACCACGAGATGACCGCCGTGATCGAATCATCCTTGCGATGCCCCTCTTTTGCCATGCCACCGTTCCGTGGGAACCCGGTGTCGGGGCACCCACCATCCTGCATGAGCGCTCCGCCCACTTCTTTTGCTCGGTATCTCAAGGCTACGGAACCGAATGTTTGCCCGTGGCACCTTTCTTCCACCGGGACACAATGCTTCATAATGCTCTTGTCAACGTTTTCTAAAAATTGCATAAAACTTGTATATGTCATCCCATCTGATAACAACATTTAAATGTTTATAATTGTTGTTTGCATTAATTTTGCTTAAATGCCATGCTAAAATGATTTATTTCATAACTAAATAACCGTAACTTCGGTTTAAATAAATTATATATGTAAATGGGGTAGAAAAATGCATAGATTAACATGGTAGCATTACTTTGCATGTTTAACAACATTAAAATTGTGTTTAGGGCAGAACAGTACCTAATTCAAAATATGCATATAGGTTTTCCCGGACTTGTTGTTGTTGCTTCGGCCTCATTTAAACTTGCCTAGTTAGGTAGTTTTTTGTGCTTCACCCCTTGCCATGATAATCAACATTTAATATTGTTGGGTACATATCAGAGAGAACTAAATAATTTTGTGGTGTTTTGTCAATATGCAACTTCGTTATATTGAGCTCCATAATTTGTGGTATTGTTTGTTGCACTTTGCCATGCCATGCTATTTAAACGGACATGCATCATTTCGTTGGTGCATCATGACATTTTTATGGTGGTTGTTTACCATGTTGTTTGTGTCTTTCGGGTTGCTTCTCTCGTTAGCCGGTTTCGTTCGGAGTTGTGAGGATTGTTCGACCCCGTTTGTCTTCTTCATGGATTCGTTCTTCTTCCTTGCGGGATTTGGGCAAGATGACCATACCCTCGAAATCACTTCTATCTTTGCTTGCTAGATGCTGCTCTTTTGCTATGCCTATGCTCGATGCCTATCACTTGCTTATCATGCCTCCCCCATTGCCTCTAACCATCCTTTCCTAGCAAACCGTTGTTTGGCTATGTTACCCTTTTGCTCAGCCCTCTTATAAGCGTTGTTAATTGGGTGAAGATGAAGTTTGTTCCTTGTTGGAACATGGAGATGTTGTTCCTTGTTGGAACATGTTTACTTGTTGGGATATCACAATATTCTTATTTAATTAATGCATCTATATACTTGGTAAAGGGTGGAAGGCTCGGCCTTATGCAGTGTTTTGTTCCTCTTGCGCCTAGTTTCCGTCATACGGTGTTATGTTCCCGGTTTTGCGTTCCTTACGGTTGGGTGATTTATGGGACCCCTTGACAGTTCGCTTTGAATAAGACTCCTCGGCAAAGGCCCAACATTGGTTTTACCATTTGCCACCTAAGCCTTTTCCCTTGGGTTCTGCAGACTCAAGGGTCATCTTTATTACAAACCCGGGCCAGTTCTCCTCCAGTGCTGGTCCAAACTAAACCACTGCGGTGCGCCCGAGGCAACAGGGTATCGTCGGTTCGTCACGTAGTGTTCATCCGGTGTGCCACGAGACGAGATATGTGCAGCTCCTATCAGGTTTGTCGGCACATCCAGGCGGCTTTGCTGGTCTTGTTTATTCTTTGTCGAAATGTCTTGTAGTCCGGATTCGAGACTGATCGGGTCTTCGGTAGAAGAATATCCTTCGTTGACCGTGAGAGCTTATAATGGGCTAAGTTGGGACACCCTGCGGTATTATCTTTGAAAGCCGTGCCGCGGTTATGAGGCAGATGGGAATTTGTTAATGTCGGTTGTAGAAAACCGAAGTTGATCTTATTTAAAATACACCAACGCGTGTGTAACCGTGATGGTCTCTTCTTGGGGTCAGGAAGTGAACACGGTGTTGGAGTTATGTGGCGTAAGTAGTTTGGATCACTTCTTGATCATAGTTATTCGACCATGCTTTTGCCTTCTCTTCTCGCTCTCATTTGCGTATGTAGCCACCATATATGCTGAGCTTGCTGCAGCTCCACCTCACTACCCTGTCCTACCTTTAAGCTTAAATAGTCTTGATCTCGCGGGTGTGAGATTGCTGAGTCCCGTGACTCAGATACTTCAAAACCAGTTTGCGGTGCCGATGAAACCGTGCGGTGGCCTTCCGAGCTCAGGAGGAGCTCAATGAAGATCTTGTTCTTTTTGTCGTTTCGTTTGATTGGATCATTAGTGGAGCCAGTTGGGACGATCGGGATCTGTGTAGCATTTGGGGTAGTCTTCTTTTATTTTGGTTCCGTGAGTGGGACCTTGGTTGTATCTGTGATGTAATGCTTTACTCATGTATTGTGTGAAGTGGCGATTGTAAGCCAACTATGTATCTCTTTCCTTATGTATTACATGGGTTGTGTGAAGATTACCTCACTTGCGACATTGCTTTCAATGCGGTTATGCCTCTAAGTGTGCCCGACCGTGGGAAAAAATGCCCTGGATCCCAAACATGACAACTACAATTCCCAACATGTACGAAAAAGATTGAACCATTAAAGAAGATGGGAAAGGAATGAACAAACCGGGGGAAAAATTTAAAAGGGTTTAAAAGAAAAAAAAAAAATGAAAATTATTTTAGAAAAATTTAAAAAAAAAAAAATTTCGGGAAAAGGGAAAATGGGGGTTTCTCCGATGGCGCAAACGGGGGCTTGGGGGGGGCTCCCCGGCGGGTGGGGGGGGCGAAGGGGGGGGCCGGGAGCGCCCGGGGGGAAAGGGGCGGGCCCGGAGGAGGGGGGGCCCCGGAAAGGGGCGGGGGGCCGGGCCTGGAAGGAAGGCAGGTTGGGGCCCAAGGGGGCGGGGGAGGGGGGGG
>JAHIAM010020532.1:0-26928 GCA_021605205.1 Aegilops longissima
CATCACAAACATGTGCATGGTCTATCTCGATTTCTCTCGGGGCATCTTTCTATCGGCGCATGCACCTCCTCGATCTCCCACCCATATAGTCCCTCACGATCTCGGGGTTCTCTCTATCACAAACACACCTCTCGCCCTCCTCATGCGTCCATGTTCTCCATGTGTCCCTCTCGACCTGTGTTCCTTGTTGGCCAAACCTCTATTGGACATGTGATATAGGGGTGTCTCTCTCGTTGCAAAAATCACACACTAGCTATATTTGTGTATCTCCTCGCCTCGCTTTTCTATCTCGAGAGATGCATCGTGATATGTTAGCCTAAGCGAAAAAACACACACTCTCTCTAATTTATCGTTTGTTGTCACTTTCTCTTTCACACACATACTCTTTTTGCACCTTACTCATTCTCCTTCACACGCACTTGATCCCTCTCGACTTAGGCACTCTCCTCGGTCCATAGCATATTGATTTAATGAGAAGTCAAACATCACAAAGTTTGATCATGTACGTGGGAAAAACAATTACATCTGGAGCAACAAACATATACCATTAGATTCACCATGAGATGTAGTTTAGTATGATGTATCTTTGGTATTGAAGATATAAATAACATTTGTGTAAACCTGATCAAAGTTTCCAAAGTTTGACTTCTAAAAAAGTTACATGCCTTTGCATTATCGGCGGATGGAATATCTCTTTCCCCTCTCGCTATCGGATGCACCACTCAGCCTTATCGAGGCTCCTCAATCTCTCTCAAACTTTATATCTCCCTGGTTCACACATACACATGTCTCGCTCGTGCTATACATATAGACCCATCCAACACTCTCCGCCCTTGTTCTCTCTCTATGTGACCGCACCCCCTAATAAGTACCATAACCCTCACTCCATCATAGGCGCAAGCACTCCCCCCTAAGTATGATTATCTCTCACTAGCCATCGAGGAACACCGTATTGTCTCCTTCCATCCATCGTCTATCTCGATATCTCTCGGGGTATCTTCTATGGCGCGCACACACCTTGTCCTCGATCTCCCACCCATGTTGTCCCATCCACGATCTCGAGGATCTCTCTATGACAAACACACTCTCTCCTCCCCATGTCGCATTTTCTCCGTCGTCTCTCTCGACCTCTCTACCCTGTTTGTCAGACCCCTCTTGGCCCACGTGCTAGGGTTCTTGCTCTCTCGGTTGCAAATAACCACACTATCTCCTCACCTTGCTTCCGTTGTATGAAGATGCATTTGTGATATGTTTGCATAAGACACACACGTTTTTCTCGACTTTTATCAGTGTTGTCCATGTCTCTTTCACACCGCACTTTTACACTTTTTCACTCACTCTTTCTATTTCTCTCTCTCTCTAGTTAGGGACTCTCTCCGTCCATAAGCATATGGATGTTTTGAAAAGTCAAACCTCAGAAAAGTTTGACCAGGTATATGTGGAGAAAACATTTACATCGGAAAGATCATTAGATTCATCACAACATGTACTTACTTCATACTATCATTTATCTTTGGTATTGTAGATATAAGTAATTTCTTTATAAACTTGGTCAAAGTTTCAAAATTTGTCTTTTAAAATTTTTTGGAACTACATTATCAAGCGGAGGAGTAGCTCTTTCTCTCTCTGCTATCTCTCACGGGCCACCCCTCTCACACGAACACTCTATACCAGCGGATTATCGCTCCTTTGTGTGTGTGTATAGCTCCCTATATTGTTTAGTGACCGTTCAACCAGTCCACATGTTGCCTTGTCATTTCGTGTTACGTATCTTCGTGTGCTGGCCCATGTGGCGGTGGGTGAAAATAAGTAAACTAGAGGCCCATCGACCAGCGGTGAAGTAAAAAAAGTTGAAACCACTCGGGTAGCACCCGCTTGCTAATAAATTGAGGCGCGTGAGGACACACTTCTTCAGCGTGGAGGATGCACTCGCGCACAATTCACCCTTTGCGGCGGCATGCGCGGAAGGGCCTTTTCGCACACCCAACACAACACACACCAGCACTGCGTGTACACTGCGTCGCCGCCCGGTTGAGATGGACGGCGAGGCAGCCGGGAGGCTCGAGCCAAAACCGCATCCGGTGAGCTGGACTTCATCAGAGCCTCCCCAATGACATGCTGCTCGTCATCATCGGCCTCCTCCCACCAAATATGCCGTGCGGACCGCCTGCTCGGCGGTGGTGCCCCCCCTCTGGCGCCGCGTCCCGTCAACCTCACCATCGACAGCTGCCTCTGCGGCGGGGATTGCAAGCGCGTAGGCTGCGATCTCCAAGATCCTTTCGCCGCACCACAGGCCAGCCGGGCGCCTTGACATCCGCATGTTCGGTACCAACTGCAAGGTCCGGCCAATTTCGAATTGTGGTTCTTATCCCCTGCCCTAGATCAGCTCGAGGAGCTCAGCTTTGAAGCTGGACAATGTAAGCTCTGCCGCCGTCCGTTAGCCGCCTCGCGCCAGTATTGTGCAGCGCCCGACTTCAGCTCTGCTATCTTCCCAGTTAATCTGCGCGTCCTTCTTCTCCCTCAACTCAAGCAGCTCGACCTCTTTGATGTTGTCATCTCGAAGAAGGCTATGGAGCACCAGCTCCGCGATTATCTTTGCGCAGAGTACCTTCGTCTTGAGCAGATCCACGGGTTCATTAGCCTCCACATCGCCTCGGCGAATCTCCGATGGATTTATGTGTCTTCTGGCCCGCAACAAGACATCAATTGGGAAGAGATCACTCAAGCTGTTCCACGTTATGGTCATTGAGAATCGCCTTTCCTTGAGAGATTGCTTGTATCGGATCTAGAAGGTCCAACAAAAATCAGGGTCATTGGCGCCCGAAATTGCAGCGTTGGTGCACTTTCGTCGCCAAATTCTCGAACTCTTTATTGGATCCGTAATCGTTCGGTACAACACTCATCTTCTTCTCATCTTCTTGAAATTCACATTTTAAATTTCTTCTTGATGTATTCTGACCGTCTTCGGAAAATGATTCCCACAAGCTTGACCAGTCTATGCACGGTGAAGATCTTGGCAATAAAATATATCGGCCCCAATCGAGGCTCAAGTTGTTGGATTCCTTACATGCTTTCCGTACGGAGAAGCTACTCATCGGTGAAACTTCTTTCCTATTAGTAGCGGTAATCTAGCGTACCTCAATTTTTACGTAATTTTCCCAAATTACGATGACAAATGTAGTGCTCAAAACTGCATCTCGCCTTTGCACCAAAAAAAATGTTTTAGTATTTTTTCTCCGTGGTCACTGCATCGTTTTTTGTTGTACTACTATAGTAGCCTAGGCTAGTCATAGTGGAAAGTAACTTAGACTACTCCGGTAACTCTATGGTTACCCTAAGAGCAAGTACTATCTCCGTCTGGTTTACTCTTCCTATTTTGTAGTATGAAAATTTGACCATAGATTTAGCGACAAAATGTTAATGCATGTCACTAAGAACTATATCGTTGGATTAGTATTTGAACATAATTTCAAATGGTGTAATTTTAGTGACATGCATTGGCATTTTCTTACATAAATATATGGTCAAAATTTATACTAAATAAGAGGTAGTACAAAAGTGGGCTATAACTTACCCTCCACTATATGAGCCAAAACATGTGCCAAAGTCACTTGTGATGCATTTGGCATCGATGCCCTCCATTGCTCACTGGTGCCCCAATCTGGATCACCTACTTTGCTCCGGTACCAAATTAACTCACATAATGAAAAAACATTTGCGTGGGAGAGAGAGAGAGAGAGAGAGGATTGAGGCAATAAAAACACTTGTTTGGGAGAGTGAGAGGCTGGTGTTGTTGGTTTGATTGATTTGTTTATACATGTGGAGTCTGTGTGTGCATAAGCGGTGCCAACTCTCTCACATCGAGGCGGTGCCAAAATCTTTGATTTGGCGTCGATCGTATTATGTGGCATACTTTTGCGAAATATGGCATGGCCACATAGTGGAAGGCAACAAATGCCCAAGCTCTTCACGTACTCCTAGGTAAATGATAGGAAAGAGAGAGAGTGAAAAATATCACTAGCCAGCCAACCCTATCGTATGAAGCGAATCATATTGGTACCTCTTGATGACCACGACAATCTTATACAGACCAGCTGCTCTAATATGTTCTCTTCTTTTGCGAGATAAAAAAAGACCGAAAGTGGAAAATGTGCTGCACTATAACAATCTCATTGGATGCCTTGATCTCCATCTTACAGAAATTGATTTGATCGACTATCAAGCAGCACATCTGAGATTAAATTGGCGAGTTCTTTGTTACGGAAGCAAGTGTGCCCAAGGTAATGAGGTTTGGCGTTCTCTGGCGCAACAATGAATGGCGTGCTGATCGCCATAGCGTCTAAGCCTAAATGACAAAGTCTCCACAAAAGCTGAATATGTTTTGAAACATCAAGTGGCGGAGACTCGAAAACTTATTTGCCCATTAGTGACTTGTCGAGGCGGTGGATTTTAGTTTATGCGATAATGCTACATCCACCTAAAGTAAAGGAAGTTCTTACGTAAACTTCCTAGTAATTCCCTCTTCGTAGGTGCAACATTACTCCTAACATTTGTAATATCGATTTGGAACTTGTAATATTGCGTGTCCTATTCCTGCGTTTTCAAAATCCTGCGAATCAAACAGGTCTGAGTTGGTGATGATGTTGTGCCTGCCATCTTTCACCAATAGCCGTCGGATCTAGATCGACACATACAAACAAACTTCTCGGTTTTGCAAAAGATGCCGCACTTGTTCCTATTTACAAACAACTCCTTGTCTCTCACAATCAGCCTTATCTCCTCCCCACCACATCTATAAGGCCATGGAAAAATTTGTACGATGGCGCTGCGGCGTCGTCCACCCCCAATCTTGGTGTTCCGTGCAATGCACGAGCATCTCTATACGAAATTACGTCGAACACGGCTAGTTGTAAGCAGGCTAGGTCTACAGCCATGATGATAGTACTGAGACGGTGAGGCTGACTATGGTATGCGAACACGGCGCCTATACTCAGTGTCATCTACGGCGTGGGGTCTTGTCACTTCCTTTGTGAGGGCAACACGTAATAATTTGACCAGCGGGTGATGCGGTGCTACTATCTTTGGTAGTACTACTACTACTAGTACTAGCACCACCGTCTGGATTTAGTAGTACTACCACATCCATCTGGATTTAGTATTTGACTAGCAATATCTAGTAATGCATGTCACAAAAAATGTACTACTCCCTCTGTAAAAAAATACATGGTGTATTGTTTTATTCCTATCGGCGAGGTAACTTAATGTCTTTTTGCTAGTTAATAGGATTACATGCAATGAACTAACCACCGCATGTGATGTTTGGTAGTCTCAAGTCATTGAAAGCATGCAGACGCGGAGGGGCGCAGCTTCATTGACTTCTTGCACTGCCTTTGGGTGTATGACCACGTGGGTCCAGCGGGTGGCTGCCAACTTTGTCATACAGCCAAAGCGAAGTCTTGATAGAAAAACAAGAGTAGATGGCCAACACATGCGTGAATTCAACATGATCTGCACTTCTCATACAAGGCTCCTGCCCGATCAATCTGAAATCCTATGCACCCTCGCACCCAAGGGCTAGAGTGATCCTCAATCGCAAAGATCGAGTTGACTAGAAGCTAGACCCATGGCGGCGATGAGCATGAGCATCATCTGGCTGTGACGGGTGGTCCATGGCGCGGACAGACGGCCCGGCCTTGAGAGCGTGTCCGGTAGTGCTTGAGGCCACGGGGCAAGGGGCAGCAGACGGCGATTCGTCTCCTTGTTCGGCGAGGTCCTCGTCGGCTTCCTCGACAAGTTCACCATCGTCAAGAAGCTCGTGGGCGACCTTGGCGTACACCTCCAGCCCGCGCCCGGGCTCTATGATGCCTGCCACCCTCAACGGCCTCTATGGTGACAACCTCTTGACCCTTTTATTGGCCTGCGACTGCCCACCATCGGCGGAGAATGTCCACCTCGAGGTTAACGCTCACGCATGGCGGCTGGCGCAACAAGACACCATTGACATAATCACCCGCGTCTACGTGCAAATGCGTCCACAAGGACTACTACATGCAAGAGGAGCACGATGGGGCGCTGGCCTTCTTGGACCGCATGGCAACCTTGGGCGGCATTGTTGGAAGCACGTTGAGCTTGCCGCCAGCGCTGTTCCTCACCGTGGGTTGGTGACCCGGTGCACTAGAGGCGTGAGGATGTAGTTGATGGATCCGTATGTATCTTTATCTTTCCGTCAAATCCATGTAGTAGTATATGGTACTACTAGTAATTATCTTACCTTTCACATCAACTTCATAATTTTCCTCGTACTCCATGCATGAACGCGCGAACCAAACTTCTCATTACTCTAGGGAAAATTGTTATTTCTATCTATCGGTGCGCCCCATGGGCAGAACCAAAATTAACAAGTTACAAGTTCAAAGGAAAAAGCCTGCCGTGTTAGCGTCGCACCCCCACGATTTGTCCGTACGCCGCTCAAGGGGAATCGTGCTGTGTTGCATTTTCACTTACAAGTGGGACGCGATTGAGCAAACCGACTATCGGCAAACCCCACCCGCCCGTGCGATGGCTAAAAACAGGAGGGGAGAGAAGAGAAGGCTGTAGCTAGCATGGACTCCATGAAAATTGGTGTCGGATGGGACTCGTGTGGGTGGCGTGTGCGTCTTGCTGAACATGAATGCTAGTTATGGCCCATGCCACCACTATATCCAGGTGCTGGTTACTCCACTATATCGAGTCGTAGAACAAATTTCACGGAGTCCGTGCTCAGCCCTCCTCTATCTCTCTTCCCAGCCAGCCAGCAGAGCCTTGGAGCCATCATCTGTTTGCTCATATGTGGTCCCACATGTCGGTGAAAGCATAAGAGGACCCCGAACCTACACATCTTCTACCTCGGCGTCTTTGGTAATGAAAAACAAATCAATAAAGATCTTGGTGGCGCTTTTGGAGTTACTCAAGAGTAGTAAGATTTTGTTTACTTTTTAACCCAAGATGCACATCACGTGGCTTCACCTACCACTCTATTTTCACGCCAAAATAGTGCCACAGTGGTGGCAGCAAACACAATATCCTCGTACTCAATTGCATCACAGTACACATCCGTGTATCGAAACTGATTTTTGAGCAATATCCATCCATTGAACCACGAAGGGCGGCAGCGGGCTTGTCGAAGATAGCAACAACTTGATAGTTCTTGTAATTCCAAGAGAGGATGGGAACTTCGACAAATTGCTATCTTTAGTAGGCAGCGATCACCATGATCATATTTGAGCGTCGTAGATCATCGTGTGCTCAACCTCGGGGCACTCGGAGATTTTTGGAAGTGGAATCCATTGCGAGTGTACACATTCACAAGTTCCCACTCGCAATTGTACCCAATATAAACAACCCAATCTCCATTTCGCCAGCCAGGACTTACCCTTAAGTGATGGCATCTTGACATCTGCGTATCATTATCAAGCGGCATCAACTTGCACAAGCGAGGTCTCGTAGTCGCTTCGCCCGGTGGCGAGGTCATGGCGAAGAAGATAGGAGAGATCAAACCCTCCCTGGACCCTTGGGTTCCTTGTAATGATGTTATTAGTTGAGTCGAGAATGGGCTTGAGCAGACCTGCCATGCTAGCGAGGTGATGGCGTTGCACCGATCAATGAGTTCCCCACCCGTCATCTTTCGGATCGGGCAACAATAGCGAGGTCGTTTCCGGCATTCCCTCCATGGAAAGGCGATCGAACAATGGCGAAGGAAGGGTGAAGGCAAATGGAGGAGGGAGGAAGAAGCGTCGTGACAGTTCAAATCGAGAGAGAAATCACGAAGAGTCCGTGGATGGTTGCCGGTTGCCACGGTACGAAGAGCACCCGGCCTACCGTCCTTTCGGAAATTGTACAAAAGAACTCGCCGTCGTCTCAACGACATGTTGGAGCAGGACGGATGTCAGCGAAACATGGTGTGTAATTTCTCGTGCAAAATGCGATCTGGCGCGTTGGCCGAGGTGCGCATTAGTTATCGACCTTTATTTTTAACATACAATATGGTGGATAGCTCCTGTGGTCATCACAAGTGGCGGATATATAGGTGGGCTAGGTGGGGGCGGTAAGTGCTAAAAAGTTGATCTCTAAAAAGAGTTGATCCAATGCTTGGTTTTGTTTGGATTTTCCAACTATGAACATTGGATAGAGTGAATCTATAACTACGTTCAAAGTTATTCTCATACTATAGAAGGGTATCTGAGCGTGGAGAGATTTGGTTGATTTTATATCGCTGAATAATATAAAATATTATGAGTGCAGACGCTCCACCCGAGGTTTGTTGCTCCTTCTCGGTCGTCGAGAATCTATGTTCTTCCACTCTTTCGTTTAAGACATGAGCTTTGTTCATCCTTTTGCCGACCTTGGGACATCTATATGCCTCCATTTTACATAATTATACTATATGCCTCCATGACCGCGGAAATCTAGCATCAAGGTGGCGTGTCGTGCAGAAAATGGAGATATCACGGTCGTAAGTGAGTCGTGCGCTTGATGGCACCTAGTACTACACAATATTTTTCTCCTCGATGGCACGTGAATAGTGCGTACTCAATAATGAGCATGGGATGGTAGCCATGGACATGAGTGACCCTTTTGAAGAGAGTACTAATAAATAACTTTGATGTGTCCGTCAACTCGCAGAATGAAGAGAAGCTTGCCTCTCGCCTTCTCCCTACATAAGCGCGTGCGTAGTGGCTCGCACGAGGAGAAACTTTGCCTGGCGGTGGGCGTGTAGCAGTTCATTTGGTGTCAGTTGCGAGAAGTACTACTATAGTACCATCATTATTGTTCTACTTTGGAAGAGGAGAAGAATAGCGCAAGGTCACCTACTAACCTAGTACAATACTAATATAGCCAAAAGCTGGTCCATCTTTTTAGAGCATGGTTAATAAATATAGGCGGCTCTTGCAGCGGCACATCATTTAGAGCAAGTACTCTCTTCGTAGGAACAAAGGAAGTGAAACAAAAGTTGGAGTGGATGCTAGATTGCCAATTAATACATGATTACATAGGGGGAAAATCCTATAGCATTCTATCCTATGAATCAAACGACCAATGTAGGAAAATTATGAGGCGGTCTCTTCAGCAGTGTTCTGGGCTGGCACCTAGCATCACGGTGGTTGAACTTGGAGTCATTCATACTGGTACATGTGGCATCTCGGATCTGGACACAAGGTGTGCGACCTCTCACTTCCTCCGCCATTTGAAGGCATGTAGCTGGTGGAGGCTAGCATACTCAATATTAGGTTGGCTCTATGTGATGTGGCAACTTCATATACTAAGCTGGATGCTGGCTATACTACTAGGGTACTCACACTCCAAGAAGTGAATCGAAAACCATTCATAAATTGAGTCTATGACCGCATTAGCAACTGAAATGCACCATTCATTAAATACAATAAGTCATCAACACACAGCGACAACGAGGATCCATGTTGGATTATAGATTATTTCAACAAAACATTCTAGCAAGTACTAAAGTTGTCATCACACAACAAATAACAAGCAATAAAGTGAACTTCTACTCAACCAATCCTCGGCGTTGGAAGCGCTTGCTTTGAACCATAGGTGCTCAGGGAAGGCCAGCTATTGTCAATATCGAAACAATCAGGGACTGATCATCCGGGCTGAAGCGGCATATCTCGGGACGAGGGTAGGGAACCACGAAATGTCAGGAGTATGATCTGATTGCTTCTCATAAATGGTAGTAACGTTACATCAACAGCAGTTGGATCGCTTTTCAACATCATTGGATAGTTTGGTCGAAGGAAGGCGAGTTTGCTCCAAGACTATCTATCTTGAACCAGGGGAGAAGGTGTTGGCGCTAGCACACTAGTATCCGTCCTGAATACCATGCAGCGGGTGTTGGAATAGGTCGGGAGAGGCGACCATGGGAGACAACACACTGCTTCCTCGATAGTAATGTGATCGGAGTGCCTTTGTATACAAACAAGAAGAGGTGATCCATCGAGAATTAGTTGCGAGGCACCATTGGTATATAAGTTCTACTCCTCCTCATGCTCGTGATCATCACCATCGTCATCTCCCCTTGCTTATAAAAATTTTCAAGTATAGGTGGTGGAATGTTCACGGGACCTTGAAACACGAGAAGAAGGTTAATTAGTAAAGGAAACTTGCTAACCCGCATGCATGTGGATGAAACAATTATAATTACGGTGGAAGACAAGCGTGCGAAACTACGAGGATCCCATGCAAAAACAATGCCACAGTGGTGGCAGCAAACACAATATCCTCGTATTCAATTGCATCACGGCACACATCCGTGTATAGAAACTGATTTTTGAGCAATATCCATAAAGTCGAACCACGAAGGGCGACAACAAGCATCGAAGATAGCAACAACTTGATAGTTCTTGTAATTCCAAGAGCGGTTGGGAACTTGAAAATTGCTATCTTGATGAGCAGCGATTACCATGATCGTATTTGAGCGTCGTAGATCATCATGTGCTCAACCTTAGGGCACTCGGAGATTTTTGGAAGTGGAATCCGGCTGCAGTGTACACATTCACAAGTTCCACACATAATTGTACCCAATATAAACAACCCAATATCCATTTGTGCCACCTAGGACTTACCCTTAGCGATGGCATCTTGACATCCTGCGTATCATTATCAAGCGGCATAAACTTGCACAAAGCGAGGCCTCCGTCGTCCGTACCCATGCGAAACAGGCTTATAGCGAAGAAGATAAGGGAGGTCAAACCGCTCCTAGACCCTTGGGTTCCTTGTAATGATGTTATTAGTTGAGTCGAGAAAGGGCTTGAGCAGACCTGCCATGCTAGCCGAGGTGATGATGTCGCACCGTCGATGAGTTCCCCACCATGTCATCTTCGGATCGGGGCAAGAATAGCAGGGTCGTTTCCAGCTTGTTCCCTCCATGGATAAGAGGATCGAACGGTGGCGAGAAGGAAGGGTGAAGGCAAATGGAGGAGGGAGGAAGGCGTCGACAGCGATTCCATCGAGAGGAAGGCGAAGAGTCGGTGGGCGGTTGCGGTTTGCCACGGTACCGAAGAAGCCCCTGCCTACACATCCTTCGGAAATTGTACAAAAGAACTTCATTGTCGTCTCAACGACATGTTGGAGCAGGACCACATGTCAATGAAACATGGTGTGTAATTTCTCGTGCCGTCACGATCTGGCGCGTTGGCCCGATGTGCGCATTAGTTATCGACCTTTATTTTTTTAATGGTGTGCCGTTCAGTTTTGAAGCATGACTAAGCTGAATACTGTTTGCGGACAAAATATAAACTACTCTACCACTACTCCACCTCTAGTACTAGTAGTATAAAAAAAGATATATAGGCTGGAGCTTGAGCTTTCTTGCTAAGGGCTGCCCTTGCTTCTCACACTATCACCCTCTATCGAGATCTAAAAAAGCGGGCTCTCTGTCCTCCTTACGGTGGTCACAGATCCGTCGGGGAAGAAAAGGATGTGCAGCGTTGGCCTTTTCGTGGAAATCGTCGGCGAGTCACGCCACAGGGCGACAAGGCCGTCCTCTCGGACCTAAGCGCCAGCATTGAGGATGGCCTCCGTCCCCAAGCTCGTTGTCGTAGTGCGTGCGGAGGGCGGCGACCACTGGCCAAGCCACTTCCTGCCGACCCTCGGGTATGCTACCTCTTTTGAACCATACCCTTGTTCTATTGCCCCATCTGCCACGAGCTTAGAATTTTGTTTGGGCAAAAAACAAATTAATTTAGCGACACTTAGATCTTGCCAGGCTCTAAACTTGGCTGGCTCCATACTATCGCTGCATGTGGATCTTTTCCCTCCACCATCTTCCCAATTTCCTGTCCTCTGCTTTCTGCTGGTCATGCAGAGGCGAAAACCTTAATTTTCACTATTAAAAGGAAACCCTACTTCATGCAGACTAATCCATATGCAGGTTGAATAAGGAAAGGAAGAGAGGCTGTCTTGTCCAAGAGAGTAGGCATCGAACCGCATCTAGGTTAAAAAGGAAATCAGTAGCTAAGAGCGAGTCTCGTGTCTCTTGGTTGAAGAAGGGTGAAAGGCATGACAACGCAATAGAGAATGACCAGGTCGATCGGTTTGTTGTCCTCACATAGGAGAAATGTGGCTAAAGAGATAAAAAATGGGGCGTAATCCACATATGCTGCTGGATATTTGTTGCTTTGGGCAACCATACCTCCCTCACCACTCTATGCGTCCGTGGAAGTACGTCGTCTTAGTGCGCCTTTGTCGAATGGGTCTCCCATGCTCTTATTGCCAGTTTTTTGCTATTAGTATAGCATGGTGATAAAGCCAACCGATGCTACTGCTAAAGTGATGCCACATTTAACTAATGCGCATTAGGTCTAATGCCACCGATAAATTTAAGCAATGCCATTTAATGTCTACGGATTATTTCGGGGTTAGCTGTTGATTGTGGGCGTATTAAAGATTTTTCAGCTAAGGCATTCTAATGTTGTTGCACAACCGAGTATACCAACGATGAAACTTGTTACTACCTTCATATTTTTGCCTTTGCTAATGCTTATAGATTACATACCTCACTTTCATGAGATAAGTCAATTTTTTATGCAGTGTCACCAAAATGCCAAAGCGTGATGTCATTTTATTTTGGTTAAACTGCCAAAACATTATGAAGACAAGAGGAAAGGTCAGTGGGCACCTCCTCCTTTATCTATTGTATTGATTAGATTCGATCAAGTATTTATGTTTGATCGATTATCAAGATGGGATAGCAATTTTCATGTCCTCGAGTTGAAATGATATTTACCTTGAAGGTACATGGTTTGCAATTTTTAATACTATGATTAGTTAATAATGCTAGTTACCTTCAGACTTTTGCATTTGGTTTAATGCTCTTTCATAGCTAGTATACCAATGCTGAAACTTATTACCTTTACATTTTGTATTGTTAATTCTTATAGAAATCTTCCAGTCTTTGGAGCTTATGGAAATCTGTTAAATAAAACCATTGTCTTGTACCTGCAGCAATAAAATAACTACTCTCTTTGTTGCACTAGCCACTAGATTAGTGTATATTAGTACTATTAGAATGGTGTTGCATTAGCGTATGGACATATATAAAGTGTGGCAAGCTTTCCTAGATATGTGCTCAAGAAAACTACTACTGTTTTTCTAAATACTGAGCGTTTGGGTACTTTAAATTGAAATGCAGCGTCTTATATTAAGGAATAGAGGTGTAGAGTTCACCCAAATTATCTCGGTAAAGCTAGTCACACCTTTGTTAAAATTAATGTTCATCATGTTATCGGAAGAGAATGCATATGTTTGTGTCTAATGCATCGACTACATACGACATCATGATGTAATGTTAAGTCATTTCCTTTTGTACAATGTCCTTTGAATTGTCAAAGCGGTGATGGCATTTTATTTTAGTTGAACTGCACAAAATATGCTTAAAAGAAGAGGAAAGGTTAGGAATCGATCATTCTTTGAAAAGAACTATATATGCCTTCGACATCAGCCATTGTTGCCTTATTTATTCCTTCAAGCAATTGGTTAGAAACAGTCTTGCTACCTTTTCCCATTAAGAAATTGGATTTCTTATATTTGTGAGTCTATGCTTCAACTAGTGCCACTTTTATAGTAATCACACTTTCAATATCTATGCAAGCAGGGATGCTCGATTTTAGTGGAGCGCACAAAAGTCCAGCTGGTTCAACATTAGGAGCATGTTTTCTTCCAAACCTTTATATCCAATTGGTGGCACTATGAGCTGTTCATTACGAAGGTACATGGTTTGCTACTATATTGCTACTCTTTTTGTACTATCATTAGATAGTAATACTAGTGGTTTGGATGTGAATTTATTGCCAGGGTGGACCTACATTGGAGGTGCAGTACATGATTCAATGATTGGATGCTCAATTTCGGCTGTATCGATTTCACCTCTTCCATCACTGCGAACATGGATATCCTTGATCTTATGAAGAATAGGTGCTATATTTCTGCTCTGAACGTGCAAATCAATTCAGTATGAAATTGTCCAGGGCAAAACATGGTATATAAAATTGTCCGATTGCAAAACATAGCGGATGCTAAGCGGAAGAGACATGTTTAAACGAAATACAAGGTGGGGTATATGTTTACTAGCTGCTTGATATTTGTGCAGACAAAGATGTACTGCCCGTTGCTATTTGGCAAACACACAAAGTGACCGCAATTTTGGTTGAACTGCACAGAGAATAGTATAGTCCTTTGCATGCGGTGCCATTTGAAAATAGACCACGGAAAGATTGGATAGTCACTTCATGAATTGCGAGAAAAGTAATCTTGTACTATTTATTGGCCAACACTAGGTGCTTCATTGCTTTGGTGTTATTATACAATGGGCATCATTTGCCTAAGTTAAAGTTTGTATTCGAAAATAGTCTCGGCGTGTGATCGAGAGAAGACCAAATCATATTGCAGCGGATGTTCCTCCATCATGTGTGGTTCATTCTCATGGTTCCATTTGTTGGTGAAACCACTTACGTTTGCAAGAGGAATTTTAGACTGCACAAACAAATTTGTCTTTCGATGCATCTTGAATGTTGGCCAAGAGAAGCATCCATGTTAGTAGGAAGAACAAATGTTTTTCTAGATGTTTGCTTTTGGAGCTACATATTTATATATGATCACGTGAATCATTGAGATGCGATAACATGTTGATCTTATGTATGGGAATTGTACTAGTTAGTTTTGAATTTGGGCTACTAATGTGAACATATTACAATGCCGAGGCACTGTGAGTCTCGTGTGAACATTTTGAGCGGATCGGCTCTTACTACATGCACAACATGATCCTTATTTGTTTGTTCTCGGTGTTTACAAGTTACTAACAGTTCCTTATTTCCGTTAAGCTCGGTGTTTACAAATTCTTGATCGATCACTAGCTAGCCTACTAATGCACTCACAGGAGTTTTAGTTACGGCGCAAGATCCGAAGTGGTAGTTTTGAATAAAAATGCCTACCTCGAGAAGCGACAACTGCTTCGAAGAAAATGCCATGCGAATCTGAAGAAAGCTGCCCGGCATAGCGTTACTTAAATGCCTTATCTCCCGGCAAGCGTTCATCAGCTAATGCGATCATACACATACACCATCCGACCTACTCGATCCTACCGTACACTATCAAGACCTACTCGATCCTACAAAGATAAATATCGGATCACGCCGTACTACCTCCTTTTCGGTTTGCGGGCTCAATTCAAAAAATGACCTACTCGATCCTACGAACAAATAGCGGATCACATACGTACTACCTCCTTTCCGGTTTGCTGGGCTTATTTCAAAAATCTAACCAACAAAAGGTAGTTGATGAGTGGTGGAATCATTTTGACCGTCAAGCGGCGTGCGACCCGGCCGCGGATGGGATGCACCCTGCGAAGGGCCGGGGCGGCGCAGTCAAAATTTCTGTTTTTCTAGTTTCTCGCGACCGCTAGTTCGCCTACCTTCGCCTATAATTACTGTTTCCGGGCTTCTCGGTGGCACCATCACCAACTTCGCCCTATCCTCATAAGCCCCCGCGGCCCGGCGTCGCTCGCCACTTATCCTCGCTCTCGCCACGTCCGCCATACCCCCACCCGTCCGTGATAAGCGACAGGGCGGTCACCGCGGAACTAGTGTTGATTTTTCACGGAAGGCGGCGGAGGGAGGAGGCATTCTATCGGTCTTTAGATGGCAATGTCACGGAGATCGAGAGTTGTTGGAAACACGACCGCTGGCGGAGAGCGGAGTTGTTGGGCCAGCGACCGCTAAGCGGAGGGCGATGTATCGCTGATTTGCGCAGCCGGCGGGACATGGAGCAGCAGCGCGCAAGCGCTCTGAGTATAAGCGAGCGCTAACAAGCTGAGGCGACTACGTGGAGGCGGCGCCCGACAAATAGCCACAGAGGCTGTCGGGCATACGCGCATTCGCGGCGCCAATTTTACTACCAGCTCGTCAAGTGGGTTTCCGCTTAGAAAGCGGCTTCGGTGGACCATGCCCGGCATGGAAAGGGCCAACGCAGCGCGAGCAACAGCGCCTTCTCGCACCGATGGCAAGTTCGGCGTGGCGGAAGGCGCCGGTGATGACGTTTGCTTTGTGCCATGAGATGGCGGCCGACATCGTCTAGTTAGTACTTATGCGCTACTAGAGTATTAGTGGGAGTAGATAGTTAACTTGGCTATGATAGTTTTCAGCGTGGAAGTTCAGTACTCTATATGTGGATCGGACATATTACTTTCCTATGAATGTTAAACTTTCCGTTTGAGCGTATGGAATGGGCTGTTAGGGTTGTATTTGTCCTCCACGGGTTTAGAGGCTGACTTGTGGGCCTACCAAGTTGATCGTACACAATCAGGAGGCGATTGTGCGTGGAAGGATGACAACAGGGACCAGCCAAGGTCATGGCGATGCATAAGCAAGTGCCTCCTTATTTCAAGCCAATAAAAATGGCTCCTCCTAATGGATTTCGACATCTGGGTCCCATGCCATTGTCAGCGTAGTCAATAAGCGAGAATTACTGTGGCCCGGTGACACGAGGACCCGACATCTCACCAGTTATTTTTGGGTTAATTTGATAAATGCCACTCCAAATCTTGTGTTTCAGAAATTCCACTGCAATTTCCAAACTTTAAAAATGCCATTTCATGCCATTTCGATGGCATTTATCGAAGTCTGGAGTAGCGTTTTTCAAAGTTTGCAAATTAGAGTTGCTTTTCAAAGTTTGCAAAAATTGCGGTGGCATTTTATGAATCGCCATAATTGGGTGGCATTTAACTAATTTGTTTTTGAGGCCAGGCAGGGTGTCAAGCTGGGCTGTCGCGGGGCACTCGGCCTATCTAGACATCCTTCTCTTTTATGTTTACCACCGACCAGCCAGTGGTTTATTTTCTTTTTGAAAATGGCAAGCCAGTTTTTGTGGTTTGCCAAGTAAATCGCTTGTCGAGGCCTGTTGGGCTGCACATCTTTCAAGATGAGAGAGCTTCATTCATTTGGGCGAGAAAATGGCCTATCGATAATGAGAAATGGGCTGTACATTTTAAAACACATCAAGCGGCAATTAGTTTCAAATTTCTTTTTTTCATTTGAGATTTTAAATTGCATTAATTTTTATCGTGGACAATTTGTTGGATTTTATATTGATATACATTTATTTTTAAAATCAGTTTGAAAGTGACTCGAAATTTCGGGATTTAAAACAGTTCGGACCGCATCGAAATATGCAAAATTTCGTATAATTTTTAACCGTGGCCACAATATGGGCTGTAAAGCTAACAAAAAGAATATGGGCTCCAAAAAAACCTTAAGAATTAGCAAATGGGATGTAAATTATTAGAAATAATGGCGGATGAGCTATATAATGTTTTTCACAGATTTGAGGCTTTCTGAAAAAGGTTGACACACAAGCGGTGGTTGTTGGATGTCTATCCAGCGGTAGTCGTCTTCTTCAATCTCTCTCTTCTTGCTCCATCCGCTCAAACAAGCGCCCGGCAGGACTACTGCTCCCTCCTCCCATGACCCATTGTGATGCCGCGCATGCCTCAACCTTGCTGTACTCCCATCGCTGGCCTAGCCATCCCTCTACTCACCCACACTGCTGTTATTCTCCGTGACGAAGACAGACGATAAACCCTCGCTGTCGTACTCCCCTCGTGTGGGAAACAAGTGTCGAGTCTTCCCTACCTCCTTGTCGTTTCCTTCCTAGGCCTCGCTGTCATGCACCGCCCTGGTGCTCATGGCGTGACCTGGTCAACGTCAGTCAACGACCGACATGCATCTGAAGGGAATGTCGTGGACACTACAAAAAAGACACATCCGTGACATTTTGGGCGAGCAATTTTTTTACATCATACAAATGACACTTCTATGAGCGATAATTGTGACAAAACCGGTATCATCATAGATGTGGTGGGCTCCTACTTCTATGAAAAAAATCATGACGAGAAAATGGGCTTTTCGTCTCACAGGCAGGCGGAGGCGCGCTGCATGACATTCTTTGGGCCGTCCATGTGGAAAAACCCGAGGTGAAGCGAGGCGAGGAAAATTTTGGGGAGTTCCGTTCACGGTGGGGAGTCGGGGGCGGCGATCAGCGTTCTCTCGTACCGTCTGCGGCGTGTGTGCGGCGTTAGCTCTAAGCGAACCAGCGGCGTTGGGCTCTAATCGAACCCGGCGATTACCTTTGCGAACTCTGGCGTTCTTGAACCCGGCGATCGATCGATGGCTGTTAATTGAACCCGATCGAGGATTCCTTTGCTCTGCTGCTAAGCTGAAGCGGTCGATCTGCCTCTGGGATGAGCGATGAGTGTTAGGAGGCTGGATGAGCGATGAGCGATGGCGCTGCCTCACGGATGAAACAGGACCCGTGGTGTGGAGGGCTGGATGAGCGGTGGCGGTGGAGGGTGGTTGAGCGATGGCCGTTGGAGTAGCGTGCGGTGGAGGCTGGATGAGCGAGGGCCCGTGGAGGCTGGATGAGGTCGATGGTGGATGAGCGATGGCCGTGGAGGTGGAGGAGGTCGGCGGTGGAGATGAGCGGTATCCGTGGAGTCCCATTTGCGATGCATACACACCTCCGATGAAACAGGACCCCGTTTACGCCCGTGGCGCTCCAACACAAGTCTGTTTCATCCGTTTTGCGATGCGCTACACCCTCGATCAACGGGACCCCGTTTACGATAGTAGGAGTCTGTTTCCTCCGTTTTAGCGATCGCCACACCCTCCCGATCAACGGGACCCCGTTTGACCGTAGAAGGTTCATTTCCTCCGTTCTGATCGCCCACACCCTCGATCAACGGGACACCCGTTTACGACCGTAGGAGGTCCGTTTCCTCCGTTCTGCGGTATGCGAGCCTCGTTTCCGCCGCTGTTCCGTCCAAGCCCTCCCGATGAACACGACCACGCATTCCGTTCCGACCCGGCGATTGGCTCCCCAGCGTTCCGTTGCCTCCCGATGAACACGATGCATTCCGTTGTCTCCCCATGAACACGGCGGCGGCGATGTTTCTCCGTTCAGCGCAGCCATGTACGAGTCCTGGCGTGCGTATGTGCAAGTAGGCGTTGAGACCCGCCCGTATGTACACATACGTGGCGTATTTTCTTTCTTGCACTGGCGGCTGTACGTGCGTTTACATACTACGTGCGGCGCCTCTCTCGATTGCGTCGCACCTCTACTACGACACGTGCGGCGCCTCTACTCGACACATCGCCCCTCTCGCCGACCGGTATATATATGCGTACACATTCGCGACTAGAATGACAATAGCGCTTCGTGCGCCCGACCAGGTGGGTCGGTATCGGGCACTTCCTTGCCTGCGAAGATGTGGTGGTGGGTCCCAACGATCGAGGCGAATCGTTTTGGTTTTTTGTCGGGACGCACTTCCTTGCGTGCGAAGGTGTAACTAGTGGGTCCCGGCGGTCGAGAAACATTTTTTCACAATCGGTGGCCCGTCCGGTGGGTCCCTCTTTGTCGGTGGAGGAATAATTATTTTGTGCGTAATAAGGCCACTTCCTTGCGGCCGCCGTGGACCCAGCTGTCGGCCTCTCCGCGTCTGATCCACGTCCGATGGAATCCGTTCCTTGACCACGTTGACCACGCCATGCCGAGAAACACCGAGGCGGTGGGCGGCGATGCCTAGGAAGGGGCGAGCGCGAGCGAGGAAAGGCAGCGACGATGGATGCCCAGCGTGAAGAATGCGAGGTTCAACTGGTTCGCTGCGGTGTGAGGTTGCGTCGCCAGAGAATAACATGGGGTGTGGGTGAGTAGAGGATGGCACGGCTAGCGGTGGGAGTAGTAGAGGCGGTGAGGCCTCCGTCGCGCCATGACCCACCGGAGGCGAGGAGCATGAGGCACGACCGGCGCTGTTTTGGTAATTTGGAGCAAGAAGACCGAGAGGTTGAAGAAGCACTACGGCCGTTGTATGGACATCGTCACAGTCCTTTGGAGCTAGAATCGTGCATATTGACTAAGTTGACAAAGCCCTCCGTCCCGTCAACAAGTAGGCCTAATTCAGCTGCAACTATCTGGCTCCCGGCTAACGAAGTATTCATTTTTTTATGCGTAATAAGGAGGAACTTCCTTGCATGCGAAGATATAGCTGGTGGGTCCAAGCTGTCGGTGGCCGGTAATGTGTTTTTGCGAAATCTGAGGTCCTTCGGTGGGTCCACGATGTCGGTGGAGAAACATTATTTTGCGTGTAATAAGGCATTTCCTTGCGTGCGGCCGTGGACCCAGTATCGGCCCTCCACCTCGGTCCGCCGGATGCATGTCGATTCGTTGACCACGTTGACCAGGCAGCGCCCGACACCGAGGCGGTGGGCGATGGCAAGGCCTAGGAAAGAAACGACATGGGCGAGGAAGACTTCGGCAGTTGTTTCCCAGCGGAGAGAATCTGTTGTCTGAGGTTTCTTGGTTAAATGCTGCCATCGCGGGAGAATAACAACAGTGTGGGTGAGTAGAGGTATGGCTAGGCCAGCTATGGGAATGCTGATGGGGCGGTGAGGCTGCGGGGAAGCACAACCGACAGCGGGAGGAGGAAGCGAGCAGTCCATTGGCGCTTGTTTGGCCATTTGGAGCAGGAAGAAGCGAGATTGAAAAACCTGACGGCCATTGGATGGACATCCAACGATCCTTTGCTTGTCGTCAACCTTTTAGGAAAGCCTCAAATCTGTGGAAACAGCATACAACCATCTGCCATTATTTCTAATAATTTACAACCCATTTGCTAATTCTTAAGGTTTTTAGCCCATATTCTTTACATTAGCATTACAGCCCATCTGTGTACGGTTAAAAAATTATATAAATTTTGCATATTTGGTGCAGTCCGAACTGTTTTAATCTAAAATTTAAACTCACATTCAAACCGATTTTAAAAATAAATGTATATCAATATAAAATCAACAAATTCTCACACATCAAAATTAATGTAATTTAAAATCTGAAGTGAAAAAAAAGATATTTGAAACTAATTGCGGTTTGATGTGTTTTAAAATGTAGCCATTTCTCATTCTTGATGGGCCATTTTCTCGGCTTGACCAATAAGCTCTCCTCCTCTTGAAAGATTTGCATGCCAGCAGCACGACAAGCGACTTACTTAGCAAATCACAAAAAAGCTGGGCTGTGGCCGTGGACCCGGTATCGGCCTCTCCGTAAAAAAGTACTCTTCCGATGGAATGTCGTTGACCACATATACCCACGCCTTGTAGCGAGAGCACCAAAGGCGGTGGGCAGCGAGCCTAGGAAGGGGCAGCCTTGAGCGAGGAAAACAGCAGTGGTTGCCTGTGAGGCAATCGAGGTTCCTTTATCGGCGTGCAGGAGCAGGGGTACCCAGACTTACTGCCGGCGGCTTCTGGCGTGGCTCAAGGTGGCCCAGCCACGGCCCATCTTCATCGGCACAAGCTCAAGACCCTCGCGAGGCCAAGCCTCGCCAGGCGAATGACGACGGAAGCTTCCTCGAGCCACCAGCCTCGTCGAGTGGCTGGCTTGCGAGGCGGAGATCAAGGCGGGGTACCTCACGAGGTGCCCATGGCGCAAGCCATGACGAACAAGGCGCCGGTGAGCGCCCGACCAGCGAGTTCCTCGTTCCTATTTGGTGCAAAGGGGCCTGCGTGGCGAGGCATCAAGCAAAGGCATCCGTTTACGTGCAACAAGACCAAGACCGTTACAGCGGGGATGGAAGTCATTGTGGAGCCCAAGCGGCGTCACCACGAGCCTTTGTGAGGCGAGGACCAACTTTAGTCGGGATAAGTGTACTAGATGTTCCCCTTCAAAATGGCCAATTGTTGGCGCCCTTCCCGCTCAATATTTGGGAAGAGGCCCAGGGCCTCTGCCTATAAATAGGACTAGCCACCCACAGGGTAGAGGCATCGGATCGAGAGAGCAATCTAGAGAGAGAGAGAGAGAGAGAGAGAGAGGCGAATGAACTCCCCTAGCGAGTTCATCGCGCTTGCGGCCAAACAGAGACCCTCACAGGCTGTTCTTCCTTGTATTGTTCATCATCATTGAGGCAATCCACCACACCACCTGCTTTGGAGTAGAGGCGTTACACCACAATGGTGGCCGAACCCGATATAAAACCTGTGTCTCTTGTGTTGTTCCTTTCATAGTTTAGATCCTAGTGGCGGCCGAGGTGCGGTAGGTGGGGGTGAGATCTCCGCGCCCGAGTTTGAACCTAGAGGTGCGGAACCCGTCCGGCATTTGGCGGCGCCCGAGTAGAGTCGCGGAATCCATATCCGCCGCCTGTTCTTCCGCCACCCACCGGCCCGGTAGAAGAGCGAGCAACAAGCATCGTCCTAGCATCCGTCCGTGAGGCGAGGCAGCGCACCGCTTCTCCTTCACTCGCCCGGCTTGTTCTTCATCTCGCGCTCCGCGCGCCATGGATCTTTCGAGCTGCGCTCATCGCGAAAAGCAGCTCCTGCGCTCACCTATACTGTCGGCAGCGTCTACAAAAGAGTGGCTCGACCGCGTCGCCAGGCTCGTCCGTGCGCGAGGCTCCCCGCGCCCGTCCTTCTCGCTGCCGCGCCCGCCCTTCGCGAGCGATGAAGCTCGAGCGCCTCAGCCGCCTGCCCCTCAGAAAGCGCCTTGGCCCCAAAGCGCGTGGCCGGCGGAACCCACTCCGTCCGGCGCCCTGACTGCGAGAAAGCTGTCAAGAGGTCCCTCGCCCCCAGAAGCTGCCGAGTGCTCCTGCGGCTCATCACGACAGCTCCTGCTCCGGCCACGCCCAGACCGTGCTGCTCGGCGTCAACGCATGGGGACTCGGAAGCCGGGATCTTCATCACCAAGGCCTCCGTGGCCTGGCGAGCTGCGCCTTCACCATCGAGCTGCCTTGACGTCCGTGGCCGAGCAAGTTCAAGCCACACGCCTCCTCGCTCGTCGGCGGCCGACCTGCGGAGTTCCTTCAGCTCTGAGCTGGGCATTGAAAGCATAACTTGGGGGCGAGAAGGTCATGGCGAACTGGTTTCCCATGGCACTCAGGGCGGGGCCCGCTTTGGCTCCTGAACACGGCTCCCGCCCGATCTCCTCCACAGGACGAGATGTGCACCCGCTTCATCGCCAACTTCAAGGTACCCGTGACCGGCCTCTGCCGTGGCGACATCGCCCCATCAAGCAGCAGCCGGAGACCTGCGAATACATCGGTAACTTCAACAACGCCGCCTCAAGATTCCCAAAGGTGACCAGGAGGCCATCATCTCAGCCTTCTCGGCGGTGTCGCGTGGCGTCAAGGTGAAGGAGGGCTGGCGATGCATGAAGATATGTGCACATCCTTGGAGCTGTTTAACTTGGAGACCAAGTGCGCTGAGGGCTGAGGAAGGGCGCCTTTCCTCCTCGAGCTGCCAGTGCAGACCCGAAGAAGCCCAAGGCCAAGGGCGTGAAGCGCAAAGGGGCTGCGTGCTCATGTGAGAACGGACACCAAGCGAGGCGGGAGATCAGCCCGAGTCTTCCAAGGGCAGCCCGATGCTGTGTGTACCACGACCTCCACACCCAACACCAGCGAATGTCAAGAGCTCAGGAGCCTTGCGAGAAGGGAGAATCGGCCGGCCTTGTGACCAGCAGCGACGAGGCTCTGACGGAGGAGGAAGAAAGCGGGGCCATTTGGGAAGACCGTGGCCCTCGCCAAGGGTGGGCGTGACCGACCTCGCGAGGATCATTTGGCGGGATCAGCCTCGCGAGGTTTGGCTGGAGGATCAGCCTCGCGAGGATCGCCCGCAAGGAGAAGCATGAGCCTCCCTCCTCTCTGCCGCAGCCATGGAGAAATGAGGACCATCATGTCGGGGCGGAGGGGGGGGGCTTCGGGAGCAGCAGCGATAAGCTTGCATCTGGGTGGAGCTCAAGCCTGACCTCTCAACACATCTTCAAGCAGTTAGCCGTGAAGTGAATGCAGTCCTCCCCAAGCTCGAGGCCACAGCGCCCTCTCAGGTGGTCGCGTCGCCATCACGTTCGGCTCGGTGGATCAGCTCAAGAAGCGGCCACGGCGGAGTCCTCCCGATGCTTTGTTCCCAGATCATCGAGCCAACGTCAAGTCACGAAACCCTCATCGATGGCGGGCCGGGGCTCAATGTCCTATCCGTGAAGACATTAACAATCTCCAAGTGCCTTACAATCAGCTTTAGCCAACCAAGCCTTTCTCGAGTCATGATGGCTCCACAGTTCCGATTAGGCAGGTCGCCTCCCGCCACCTTGAGCGACAACTTCCACCGAGCTCATCGACCGATGTCGCTCACGATACTTTGCCATACAATGCCATCCTCGGGTACCCAGCTTTGGCCAAGTTCATGGCCGTGACTCATCCGCAGCTACAGCGTTCTCAAGATGCGAGAGCGGTGGAGTCATCACGGTGCCTTCTTGAAGAGCAATGTGTGCTCCACAGGCGAGCTTTCCAAGCCACATCACTTGAAGCCGGATCACGGGGCAGGAGGCTCCCGAGACTGCTCCCAAGAAGAAGAAGACATGCCGAGCCCGACCCCTCGGGGCAGGCCCCTCGAAGTCACGCGCTGTTAGAGGCACCTCATACATCGCATAGGAAGGCGGCGCTCGGCGCCCTCCTCAAGCAAGGCTCGGGGCTCTCTCTGGAGGGCCACCGACCTTGCTAAGATCCTGAGGGCGCTTGGGCACCACTTAGGCGTGTTTCAAAGCACGTTTCCCTCGGGGAAGGAAGGCCGGGGCAAGGAGGGCCAAACCCTCGGGGAGTTCGTCGGTCGAGATCATGCAGGGGGCTGCGGAGTCGAGAGTCATGAGTGGCAGCCGCGCTTACCGTAGTAGCTCCCCATCGAGGCGAGGATGGTGGGATCGCGTCTGCATCGACATACCGGGGCTCAAGCGAGCCGCCTCTCGAGGCGCTTGGCCCTCGCAGCGTGGGGGCGCTAAAAGTCCACCCCGGCTGCGTTCGCATGCCCTACGGCGTGCCGAGCGCGGCCGCCTGTACCTTGACACCTCATGGGAGCATCTGGAGGCTCAAGAGGCGGCGTTCAGGTCTGGCGGAGATGGAGATGGTCGCGAGGATCCACAGGCGCCTCGGGCCTCCGAGGCTCCTGGGCTGAGGGCTCATGAAGATCGGCTTCCGCAGCCCGCGCCGCTTCTTGACATCCTTTCGTCTTCAAGCGTTATCGGTGACATCCTTCAAGTTTCATTTCCGGTGGGAGGCGCCCCGAGGGCTGCATCATTCCCGAGCGCGTGGGTCCGTCCTGCGGCATGTATCCTTACTTCATGTTCCTAGCTTACTTTGTTGGGGCGCCCTCGGGCTGCATCATCCCAAGGCGCTCGGGCAGACCAATGACGTCTGCCTTCCTGCACCTATCTAAATGAAATTGCTCGCCGTGATTAACGTGCTTGACCTGAATTACTGCTCCGTGACACCAGGCGGTGGAGCTGCTCCCCAGCGACCACGGGCTTGCGCATGGATCCGTCCTGCGCGCCAACAAGCCTGAATGGCTGAGCTCGGCGCGGTAGCCCGCACGGCGCCACCTTGTCGGGAGCCTTGATTACCTCGTCACCTCTCCAAAGCAACCAGCGGTGACCGTCGCTTGTCATAGCGGACTCTTGTTCTTTTGTGGTGAGCTGCAGGGATCCCTTCAAGGAGCAGCGCGTAAGCGAGGCCCTCACAGCGTCTTCTTCACTCTCGTCTGCGAACCGCTTGCATGTTAAAGGGGGGTACTGAGCATCGCGACTCACGGGCTCCTCGGCTCTCGGCCCTCACCCTCGGCCTTGTGCGCGACATCACGACGACTGGCATACCAGCGGCTGAGACCGCTCGAGGCGGGACAGAGGATATAGAAGCGAAAGGGAGCAAAGGCGAGAGGAAGAAGCCGCGAGGGACCTCGCTAGGCAACCCTTGCCTGCCGATCACCCAGCAGACCTAACGTCGCGCAGGAGGCGGGTCCTGACCCCGAGATAAGTCACCCTCGGAAACAACGGCTATGCAGCACCAAATGATTGAGTCCGGACTAGGGGTGTCGGATAGCGGACTATCGTCATGGCGGACTCCAAGACTATGAAGATACAAGATTGAAGACTTACGTCTCGTGTCCGGATGGGACTTTCCTTGGCGTGGAAGGCAAGCTTGGCGTCTGGATATGTAGATCTCCTACCATTGTAACCGACTGTGTAACCCTAACCGATCCGGTGTCTATATAAGCCGGAGGTTTTAGTGCGTAGGACAACAACAACAATCATACCATAGGCTAGCTCCTGAGGTTTAGCCTCCTTGATCTCGTGGTAGATCTACTCTTGTACTACCCATATCATCAATATTAATCAAGCGGGGAGTAGGGTATTACCTCCATCGAGAGGGCCGAACATGGGTAAAACATACGTGTCCATTGTCTCATGTTACCATCGCCTAGGCATATGATTGGGACCCCCTACCGAGATCCGCGGTTTTGACACCGACATTAGTGCTTTCATTGAGAGTTCCTCTATATGCGTCATCGATAGGCCCGATGGCTCCTTGATCATCAACAACGCAGCGGTCGAGGGTGAGACATTTCTCCCGGACAGATCTTACGTGGCGGCGCCTTTGCTGCGGGCCAATTAAGCAGCCATCGGAGCGGAATCGAAAGCTTCGCCCTGGCCATCGGTCAGATTTGGAAGTTTGAACTATACAACCGATATCGCGGGGACTTGATCTTGTGGATTCGAGCCGCAACAATAGCGCGCGCCTTGTTTTCGATGGGCATGGTCGAGCTCTGCTGGCGAGCGGTGTCACGGAGGCCCACCGATGTCGCTCGATCCGTAATCCGGGCGGATTCCCCGATCGAGGGCGAGTGGTTGGGCGCGCCTCGGGGATACAATCTCTCTGGCGATTGGGCGAACTCCATCCTGTCGCTGCGAAGACCTCGAGCCCAGGGTGCGGACTCGAACCCTCCCGCCCCCTTGTCGAATCCGATTGGGCGCGGTCATGGAGTTCGACCGCGGACATCTTCAGCCTTTTCGCCCTTTTGCGATATT
>JAHIAM010020533.1:0-30484 GCA_021605205.1 Aegilops longissima
TGACATCCATTTGCAATTCATAAAATGTGGCAATTGCTAACATGATTCGGACAGACTGCAAGCATCGCTGTAGAAAATCTCATTGTAGTCAACACCTTGAACTTGTCAAAAACCTTTTGCGACAAATCGAGCTTTATGAATAGTAACACTACTATAGGTGTCCGTCTTCCTCTTGAAGATCCATTTATATAACATGGTTTGTGATCCATGAGACAAATCCATCAAAATCCGCACTTTGTTCTCATACATGGATCCCATCTCAGATTTCATGGTCTCAAACCATTTTGCGGAATCTGAAATCTCATCATCCAGCTTCCTCATAGTTAATTGAGGTTCATCATGGTCTAGTAACATGACTTCTAGAATAGGATTACTTATTACCACTCTGGTGCGGATCTTACTCTGGAAGACCTCACGAGGTTTTAGTAACAACTTGATCTGAAGTTTTCATGATCATCATCATTATTCTTCCTCACTAATTGAATGTGAGGAATCTTGGAGACTGATTCACTGATGAACTACTTTCAATAAGGAGAAGTACAATTACCTCATCAAGTTCTACTTTCCTCCCACTCACTTCTTTAGAGAAACTTCTTCTCTAGAAAGGATCCATCAATAACGAATCTCTTGCTTTGGATCTGTAGATAGAAGGTGTACCCAATAATTACCTTTGGGTATTCTATGAAGGCGCACTTCTCGATTTGGGTTCGAGCTTATCAGGTGAAAACTTTTCCACATAAGCATCACAACTCAAACTTTTAAAGCGACGACTTAGGTTCTTTTGCTAAACCATAGTTCATCACGGTGTCATCTCAGCAGTTTAGATGGTGCCCTATTAAGCGTGAATGCAGCTGTCTCTAATGCATAACCCCAAGATAGTATAGTAAATGGTAAGATACATCATATTCTTTCCATATCAATATAAATGCAGTTCTGACGTTCGGACACACCATAACGTTATCTTTGTTCCAGGGTGGCGTGAGTAGTGAAACTATTTCACATTGTTTTAATTGAAGACCAAACTTCGTAACTCAAATATTTCATCCTCACGATCAGATCATAGAAACTTTATTTTCTTGTTACGATGATTCTCCACTTCACTCTGAAATTCTTTGAACTTTTCAAATGTTTCAGACTTGTGTTTCATCAAGTAGATATACCCATATCTGCTCAAATCATCTTGTGAAGGTCAGAAAATACTTGATACTTGCCGACGAGCTTCAACACTCATTGGACCCATATACATCGTATGTATTATTTCCAATAAGTCATTTGCTCGCTCCATTCATTCGGAGAACGGAGTCTTTAGTCATCTTGCCCATAAGGCATGGTTACTTAAGCATCAAGTGATTCATAATCAAGTGATTCCAAAATCCCATCGGCATGGAGTTTCTTCATCGCTTTACCTCAATTATGACCTAAGCAGCGATGCCACAAATAAGTTGCACTATCATTATTAACTTTGCATCTTTTGGTTTCAATATTGAATATGTGTATCATCACTATGATTGAGATCCAGCGAACCATTTTCATTGGGTGTGTAACCATATAAGGTTTATTCGTGTAAACAGAACAACAATTTATTCTCTTACTTAAATAGAATAACATTATTGCAATAAACATGATCAAATCATATTCATGCTCAAGCGCAACCATAAATAACTTATTTATTTAGGTTTAACACTAATCCCGAAAGTATAGGGAATATGTGATGATGATCATATCAATCTTGGAACTACTTCCAATACTCATAAATCCTACCCCCTTCAACTAGTTTATGTTCATTACGTAACTCTGTTTGAGTTACTAATCTTATGGCCGAACTAGAGATATCAAATACTCGAGGGCTTCTACTAAACACTAGTAAGGTACACATCAATAATCTGTATATCAAATATAACCTTGTTCACTTTGCCATCCTTCTTATCCACCAAATACTTGGGGTATGATTCGCTTCCGATGACCAGTTCCATTGTAGCAAAACACTTAGTCTACGAGCAGGTCTAGACTTGGGTTTCTTCACTCGAGCGCAACTTGCTTGCGTTCCTCTTGAAGTTCCCTTCTTCCCTTTGCCATTTCCTTGAGACTAGTGGTCTTGTCAACCATCAACACTTGATGTTTTCTTGATTTCTACCTATCGCCGATTTAGCATCGCGAAGAGCTTGAGGAATCTTTTTCGTCATCCCTTGCATATTATAGTTCATCACGAAGTTCTACTAACTTTAGTGATGGTGACTGAAGATACAGTCAATCACTATCTTATCTGGAAGATTAACTCACTTGATTCAAGCGATTGAAGTACTGAGACAATCTGAGCACATGCTCACTAGTTGGCGATTCTCCTCCATCTTTTAGCTATAGAACTTGTTGGAGACTTCATATCTCTCAACTCGGGTATTTGCTTGAAATATTAACTTCAATTCCTGGAACATCTCATATGGTCCATGACGTTCAAGCGTCTTTGAAGTCCGATTCTAAGCCGTTAAGCATGGTGCACTAAACTATCAAGTAGTCATCATATTGAGCTAGCCAAGCGTTCATAGCTTGTCTGCATCTGCTCTGCAATTAGTCTGTCATCCTAAGCGGTGCATCAAGGACATAATTCTTCAGCGCAGCAATGAGGATAAACCTCGGATCACGGATCCAATCCATCATATTGCTACTAACATCTTTCAATACAATTTTCTCTAGGACACATATAAAAACAGATGAAGCAACAACATGAGCTATTGATCTACAACATAATTTGCAAAATACTACGGGACTAAGTTCATGATAAATTAAAGTTCAATTAATCATATTACTTAGAACTCCACTTAGATGAATATCCCTCCAATTCATCTAAGTGATTCGTGATCCATATCAACTAAACCATGACCGATCATCACGTGTGATGGAGTAGTTTCAATGGTGAACATCAATATGTTGATCATATCTACTATATGATTCACGCTCGACCTTCCGGTCTCCGTGTTCGAGGTCATATCTTATATGCATATGCTAACGTCAAGTATAACTTTGAGTATTCCGCGTGTAACTGTTTTGCACCGTTGTATTTGAGCGTAGAGCCTATCACACCCGATCATCACGTGGTGTCTGACGCGAAGAACTACTTTCATAGCGGTGCATACTCGGGAGAACACTTCTTGATAATTTTAGTAAGAGATCATCTTATAATGCTACCGTCAATCAAAGCAAAGATAAGATGCATAAAGGATTAACATCACATGCAATCAATATAAGTGATATGATATGGCCATCATCATCTTGTGCTTATGATCTCCATCATTCAAACACCGTCTCATGATCACCATCGTCACCGGTAGCGACACCTTGATCTCCATCGTAGCATCGTTGTCGTCTACGCCAACTATTGCTTCTCGACTAAACTCTTACTTGTGATAAAGTAAAAGCAATTACATAGCGTTGCATTTCATACAATAAGCGACAACCATATGGCTCTGCCGATTGCCGATAACTTTCGGTTACAAAACACTGATCATCTCATACAATAAAATATAGCATCATGTCTTGACCATATCACATCACAACATACCCTGCAAAAACAAGTTAGGCGTCCTCTACTTTGTTGTTGCAAGTTTTCACGTGGCTGCTACGGGCTGAGCAAGAACCGTTCTTACCTACGCATCAAAACCACAGCGATACTTCGTCAAATAGACTCGTTTTTAACCTTCTCAAGGACCGGTATGTATACTTTCGATTCAACTAAAGTGAGAGAGCGGACACCCGCGGTCACCTTTAAGCAGCGAGTGCTCAGGCGGTGAAACCAGTCTGCAGCGTTAGCGTCTGGCGTAATGTCGGTCCGGGCGCTTCATCTCACAATACCGCTGAACCAAAGTATGACATGCTGGTATGGTAGTATGACTTATATCGCCCACAACTCACTTGTGTTCGTACTCATGCACAAATAGCAGCATAAAACCAGGCTCGGATGCCCTTTGTTGGGGAGCGTAGTAATTTCAAAAATTTTCCTCGATCACGCCAAGACCATGGTGATGGCATAGCAGCGAGAGGATAAGTGTTGTCTCGTACCCTCGTGGACCAAAGCAAGCGTTATAATAGCTTGTGAAATGATAGTACTTCTTCTTCCCGATCCAACGATCAAGCACGAGCGTAGCGCACCTCGAGTTCTGCACCGTTCAGCTCGATGGCGTCCTCGGACTCCGATCCAGCAAAGTGTGCGAAGGATGAGTTTAAGTGGCCAGGCGTGGTGAGTGATGATGGTCCACCGGTGAGGCCGCTAGCTCGGCGGCGATGATGACTTCTTACGGCCGAGGGCTTCGCCTAGCTCATGACGATATGACGAAGTGGAATATGGTGGAAGGGGCACCACTTTGCGGCTGAGGCAGATCTCAATGATCAACTTGTGTGTCATGGGGTGCCCCCTGCCCCGTATATAAAGGAGGAAGGGAGGGGGGCTGGCCGCTATGGAGGCGCTTTGAGGGTCCTCTCCCGGGGAGTTCCTCCCCAATCCTAGTCAACTAGGATTTCCCCAGGGAGGAGAAGGGAGAGGAAGGGAGGAGAGGAGAGGCGGCACCTTCTCCTAGTCCTAATAGGACTAGGGAGGAAGGGCGCAGCAACACTTGGGCCCCTTTCTCTTCACTAAAGCCCATCAAGGCCCATTGACTTCTCCAGAGTTAAATTTTCGGTACTCCGAAAAATTCCCGAATCATTCACGGGTGATTCGAATCAAACATAGGCTTCAATATATCAATCTTTATGTCTCGACCATTTAGAGACTCCTCGTCATGTCCGTGATCTCATCCGGGACTCGAACAACCTTGATACATCAATATCATATAAACTCATAATATCAGCATCATCGAACGTTAGCGTGCGGACCCTACGGGTTGAGAACTATGTAGACATGACCTAGACACCTATCTTGGTCAATAACCAATAATAAGCGGGACCTGGATGCCCATATTGGTTCCTACATATTCTCTGAAGATCTTTATCGGTCGGACCGCATAACAACATCGTTGTTCCCTTTGTCATCGGTATGTTACTTGCGAGATTGATGCATTCGGTATCAATACCTAGTTCAATCTAGATTGGCAAGTCTCTTTTCTCGTTCCGTAATACATCATCTCACAACTAACACATTTAGTTGCAATGCTTTACCAAGGCTTATGTGATGTGCATTACAGAGAGGGCGGAGAGATACCTCTCAGAGCAATCGGGTGACAAATCCTAATCTCGAAATATACCAACCCAACATGTACCTTGGAGACACACCATGTACCTTTATAATCACCCGATTCGTTGTAGCGTTTGGTAGCACCAAAGTGTTCCTCTAGCAAGCAGGAGTTGCATAATCTCATAGTCATAGGAACATGTATAAGTCATGAAGAAAAGCACTAGCAACAAACTATACGATCAGGTGCTACTGCTAATGGAATGGGTCATGTCAATCAGATCATTCAACCAATGATGTGATCCCGTTAATCAAATAACAACTCCTTGTTCATGGTTAGGAAACATAACCATCTTTGATTAACGAGCTAGTCAAATGAAGGCATACTAAGTGACACTCACTGCAGGTTTATGTATTCACACATGTATTATGTTTCCGGTTAATACAATTCTAGCATGAATAATAAACATTTATCATGATATAAGGAAATAAATAATTTAACTTTATTATTGCCTCTAGGGCATATTTCCTTCATTTAATAAATCTGTCTAGATTGTATTTGGTAGGGGCTTTTGTTCATCGGTCTTTAACGCATTTTCTTGTTCTCTGATCGGATCTCTTGTTCCAACGGTCTTCACATTGTTTTTAGCGTGTCCGGAACTATTTTCTCTGGTACGTGATTGATCACGATGACTTGACAACGTTAAGGCGCGGTGCTTGAACTATCTGGGAGGTTTGTTCTCATTGGATCTTCTTTGTCATCATCGCTTAGCTGTATTTTCGTGTATCAACCGCTGTGTACCGTTACTCGAAGAAGGTAATGATCCACGTCCGTGAATGGCGGTCTTGGCCTTACTCCTTGTCAGCGCTCGTCATTTAAATCGATGTCTTGAATATAATCAAGCATGTGGTTGAGTCCCGACGGCAGCTCACGAAGTGGGTGGCGGGTGGGGCGAAGTTCTCCATTGTTAACTTCTAGCTGAATGGACATAGATTTAAATTTGTGAGTCCTACGCGAGGGGACAGACTTTTAATGAATTTAGAACCTGCGTCTGAGGAAGTGGAAGATATCGCAGCGTTGAAATGAAGATCGATAATGATCCCGACTCTGCGCTGCAGACGATACATAATTCGAACTTATAGTGGAGCGAGTCAAATTCCGTTAAGCGCCGACATTGCCGCGTTGCTGGAAATCCGTCAATGACGGCTCCGTAACCCGCCAAATTATGCGGTTTAGGATGGTGCGATCTGCTGCGGGGTCTAAGATGCGTGGCGATTATGAGAACCATCTCCTGCATATGGTCGGCAACTGATTTAAGTCATGTCCATCGGGCGAGGAAGCGATCGCGCGGTCTTGAATCGTTGAAGATCAAGTCTCTGCGGATATCGAATCGACCAAGTGGCGAGGCGTGCTTCGACACACTCGGATAATGGCGAAGTTGCTTGATGCAAACCGCCGAATCTGAAGATCTGTAGGGAAAATTTCTCCTTGAACCGTCACTATTGAGCGATTGAAGCCATCAGACCTTTCGCCGATGACCGCGATGGAACTCTCAGTGAAAGCACCAATGTTGGTGTCAAAATCAGCGGACCGGGTAGGGGGTCGAACTGTCGTCTAAGGTCGATGGTAGCGGAGGCGGGAACCACGATGTTTACCAGGTTGGGCCCTCTCTATGGGCAATACCTACTTCCTTCGATTGATCTTGATGAATATGAGGTAATACAAGTTGATCTACCACGAGATCGTAATGGCTAAACCTAGAGGCCTAGCTTTGTATGACTATGGTAATGAGTATATGCTTTCGGACTAACTCCTTGGTTTATGTGAACAGGGAGGATCTAGGGTTTACATAGAGTCGGTTACATAGAAGGAATCTTCATAGTTGATTCGTAAGCTTGCTTCCACATAAAAGGAAAGCCCAATCCGGTTCTGGTACAATCTTGACCTTTATGTCTTCACAACCCATCAGTCCATTATGGATAACAGGCGGACGCCGAAACTATAGTCCAGGACTCCCTCACTTATCACACCCGATCATCATGTAGTGTCTCGTACGATGAAGTTTAGCTAGCAGTGCATACTGGGGAGAACACTTGTACCTTGAAATTTAGTGAAGATCATCTTATAATGCTACCGTCAATCAAAAGAAGAATAAGATGCATAAAAGATAAACATCACATGCAATCAAAATATGTGACATGATATGCCCATGATCATCTTAGCCTTTGATCTCCATCTCCAAAGTACCATCAGTCTATCTTCACCGGCATGACACCATGATCTCCATCATCTTGATCTCTATCAGCGTGTGCGTCACATGGTCGTCTACGTAACTATTGCTCTTGCAACTATTGCTATCCATAGCGATAAAGTAAAGCAATTATTGGTAGCTTGCATCTATGCAATAAAAGAGACAACCATAAAACTTCTACGATTCGATACTTCAACAAAACATGATCATCTCATACAACAACTTATATCTCATCACGTCTTGACCATATCACATACAACAAGCCTGCAAAAAACAAGTTAGAGCGTCCACTAATTTTGTTGTTGCAAGTTTCACGTGGCTGCTGGGCTGAGCAAGAACCGTTCTTACCTCGCATCTAAACCACGATATTTCATAAAGTATATGCTGTTTAACCTTCTCAAGAACGGGTGTAATATATAATTCAACTAAAGTGGGCGGCACCGCCAGCCACGCAACCCAATGCGAAACACGTCGGTGAAACCAGTCTCGCGTAAGCGCTCTGGCGTAATAGGTCGGGCCACTTCATCCAACAATACCGCCCGAATCAAAGTATGACATGCTGGTAAGCAGCATGACTATATACAACTCACTTGGCATGTTCTACTTTCGTTATATAACATCTATGCATAAGCACAGCTCTGATGCCCTTTGTTGGGGGCAGTAGTAATTTCAAAAATTTCCTCACGCTGCGCAAGATCTTGGCGATGCATAGCAATGAGAGGGAAGTGTATCTCGTAACCTCATAGACCGTCCATGGGCGTTGTAAGCGCGGTTGATGTAGTCAAATGCGTCTTCATGGTCGTGATCCTCGATTACTGACGTACGGCACATGATGTTGATACATATTGACCGGTGGCGTCCAGCGAACTCACGATCCCGATGAAGCTTGGGAAGATCTTCGTCCGGCCTGGGATTGTGGTGATGGTGTTGATGAAGCTACGGCGGGAAGCGCCTAAGCACTTCACGATATGACCGAGGTGGATTATGGTGGAAGTGCCGCTGGCTAAGAGAGATCAATGATCAACTTGTGTCTATGGGGTGCCCCATTACGTATATAAAGAGTGGAGGAGGGGGAGGCCCGGCCTAACTATGGCGGATCTGGAGGAGTCCTACTCCTCTTAGGGGTGATTCCCCCCTTCCATGTGGTGGTAGGAGAGAGATGGAAAGGGAAAAGAAAAAGAGAAGGGAAGGGAGGGCGTAGCCTCCCCTAGTCAGTCGGACTAGGCCTTGGCCAGCGCCTCCTCTCTCTTCCTAAAAACTCAATAAGGCCCTTATACTCCCGGTAATTCCTGTAACTCTCGGTACTCGATAAATACCGAATCACTCGGACCTTTCGATGTCCAGAATATGGTAATCCAATATATGATCTTTACATCTAAACCATTGAGACTCCTCGTCATGTCTCGAGATCATCCGGAACTCTGAACTACCTTGGTACATAAAACACATAAACTCATATCTGCATTCGTCCGCGAACTTTAAGCGTGCGGACCCTCTGAGTTCGAGAACTATGTAACATGGCCGAGACCGTCTCGGTCCCATATAATAAGCGAACTGGATGTCCTTATTGGTTCTACATATTCTCGAAGATCTTTGTCAGTCCGTCGCTGTAACGTCACGTTGTTCCTTTTGTCATCGATATATTTACTTGCCGAGATTCGATTGTCGGTATCTCAATACTAAGTCAATCGTTGCGGTCAATCTCTTTACTCGTTCTAATGCATCATCCATAGCGAACTCATTAGTCACATTGCTTGACTTATAGTGATGTGCATTACCGAGAAGGCGGAGATACCTCTGGAGCAATCGGAGTGACAAATCTAATCTTGATGTATGCCAACTCAACAAGTACCATCGAGAGACACACAGAAGCCTAGCCGGTGTCAGCGTGAGATCTGGTAGAATTCTGACTGTCGTCTAGGCGGATGGTAACAGGAGACAAGGGACCGCGATGTTTTACCGAGTTGGGCCTCGATGGATGTAATACCTCTCCTGCTTGATTAATATTGATGATATGGGTAGTACAAGAGTAGATCTACCACGAAGATCTGAGGCTAAATACAAAGCTATTATGGTATGATTGTTGTTAGTCCTACGGACTAAAACCTCTGGTTTTATAAATCTTAGCGCATCCTCCTCTATCGGCGAAATTTCAATGCGATCCGCAGGGAGGGCTCTTGATATTCAACCTCTTTATAATGAGACCAAGGCCTCTTCTTTTTACACCCTCCATCGAGTTACGCCTCGGCGCTTTGAGTTCTAACACCCAAAGCTTCAAGATTTAGCGCTTCGGACCTTGATGATGTCCGGCTCCATTGACTACTGGCGATGGATGTCTTCTTCCATCCTGAAGAAGATGTGTACTAAAACTGCGAGGCGCGGTATCTAACGGCGAATTTATAGGCTGCACTGCTCCGGGGCAAGTCATTCCCACTCGAGCCAGCCGAGGCGTGGTATTTATTATGCACACTTCATTCGGGGTTTAGGATTCCAGCGGATCCCTTTGCGAGGGCTCATGTTTTATGGGCTGGATTTCCAACTTAATCAAGTCCATCCTCCATATTCGTCATTCATTGTCGGTATGTAGAGGCCTTCTCCATATCACCCTCACTTTGGTTGGCTCAAGACCTTCAAGGTGGGCGAAGATGATCGAGGGCAACGGCGAATCTTGGAGGGGCGATCATAAGCAAGTGTGCTGATGCTCCGTGGCAGGGCTCTTTGCAGAGGAGCAGCTTGGTTTGTGGCAGCAGGTGGTTTTATATTACCGCTCCAGGGGCACCAAATAGATGGCGCTTCCTGCCTTCCGCTCAGATCCCACCACAATGACCTGGCGTCATGGGTAAACAAGGGAGGCTCATGGGGTCATCCAGGGCGTTCCTCTCATTGCAGGGGGCGCGTTCGAGACCTCGAAGAGAATCAATCTGGTCGCGATGCGGCGCTGGGTTATATTGATTAGGCGCCTTCGCCTTACCTAAACGTCGCCCCTCGATGCGTGAATTTAATCGGAGGGACCGAGCTCTCCAACATTTTAGATGCAGCGCTTAGTGGAGATGTATAAGCATTCTTGATCACAAGAGAAGTGGGGACGTTGGCCCGAGGCGAGGACTAAGGCGCTGTCGCCCGGTACTCACGTAAGTAGTCCTTTAACCGGACAGGCTGTTCATTCATTTATCACTATATATATATATATATATATATATATATATATATATATATATATATATATATATATATATATATATATATAAAAGGCTGTTTCTTGAGCAGGAGTGGATAGCGAAAAGTTGATAGTTGGCTCCCCGAGACCCTGTTGGATCCCATGTGACCTAGATGTTGAAGCCATGCTTTTTTGAAAGGAAAGGGGGGCGGGGGCTTAGCGCCTCCATGAAGGAGGCTTAGGGAAAAGGAGGATCAAGTCCCACCCTCCAAGGAGAAGAGGACCCGGCGGAATCAGTCAAGGCCTCAAGAGGGAAAAATCTTCGCCAAAGAGTTGGTATTTGGGAAGTAACCCGGCCGCACTATTTCCCCAAGGGATCAACCCTCCAATGAGCCATAAGTAAAAAAGAAGGTCTTGTAAATAAGGAACATCCTAGCGTTTATTGAAGAATAACGAAATTGTACCTTGTAGTTGGGATCTCAGCCCTTTCAGCGAGAGCTTCGTCTTGAGGATCTTCTTCCGGAGATGATGGAAGCAGCCTCCACATCGCACCTTCATCTTGGGCGACCACGAGGTGTCATGTTGGAGGTTTCCCCAGATCGTGAGGCGGAAGGTCGTATGGCGAAGAAGCGTCTTGATCGGCGGTGAAGGATCTGCTTGGCGGCGGCTATCTCGAGAAGATCGCGTGCTCTAATGGGTATGGTGATTGAAGAATTGCATCCGCGAGGCGGATTGCATGGCCGTCGAAGCTTCTTGGCGGGTTGAATGCAGTAAAAATGATGTACGTTCGGCGGTTATGCATATAAATCGCCTATAGATAGTAGCCCACGAGACTCGGTATGTTGTCAAAAGTAAGCGTCTGAGGATCATAATCTCAGACCTTATACTCGCGCTCCTAAATAGGTGGCGGGCGTCCGTGTAGCGGGTGATGAATTACCGAACTAAGCGGCAGCTTAGCGAAGGCGGATGTGGACATCGTGCTGGTCAATAAGCGGTTTGGTAGTCACAAAAGGTGTCGCGACTTCTCCTTGGACACTTGGTAAGGGAGCTTGGCCTCATGCCTTACTACTTGCATGCTTTTTGATGCGAATGGTGCATTGCTATGGAGAGCTATAGGCGGAACCGCCTTGACGAAAACAAGCGAAATAATGTCTTGGCGCTTTAATGCGTGGCGAAGCTAAAGCGAGCGGGCTGCTCACTGCGAAGCAAAGAAATGACCGATATGGCCATAAAGTTGAAGAATACTACCGACCCTTCGGAGGTTCTTGAAAAAAAAACGTCAGCGGAGCAAGAGCACTGAAAAAAGCCAGCTTGACCAAAATGCCGCTCCGCAATGAAGGCTGCAAAGGAGGAGCTATGGCGGCTGTGGATCTTCTTCTTTGGAAAGCCTTTTACGCTGCGAGGAAGTTCACGGATCCAAAGTATTTCGATTGGACAAGTTGTGGAGTTTGGAGATGCTATCTGGACTTAGCGGCGCCCATGATATGATTGAAACGCCGGGGCGGAGAAAGGGCACGAAGGAGAAGAACTATATTGTTCGCAATTCCATAGTCGGGCGTCCTCTTCGTTGACGGTCGGTTGGCGAATGGGCGAGCTGTCGATTATCCGGACTTGCCATGAAGCATGTCATGACTCATTTATGGCAGGCGCACCCAGCCCGAAGAAGTTATTTAACGAGTGCGACGGTTCCTTGATGCGGTACGTATCGGCCTTAATAAGCGGTCGGCGTGCATGGAGGATGGATGGCTCTTGCGATGTCAAGACATCTTGGGTGGTGAAGGCCGATGTTGCATCCAAGACTTCCGGGCGAAGCAGTACACGCGGCACTATTTTGAGGAAGTCTGCGAGCGCTTCGTTTAATAGAGGCGATGCTCGAAGGATGTTATCTTTAATAGCATGTATGATTTGTGAAAACTATGTTTCAATTTTAATGTAGAAACTTTTATACTTGAGCCTTCAAGTAGTACTACTACCTCTGTCTGACGTTAGTATATATGTATATATGCTTTGAAGATGGCAGTCCTTGGCCCATTACACACATAATGCGGGGTGTTTGCAGCGCATTTCACATGATCCAACGTCTTGGTCCATGAAGGAGGTGATAAGCGTAGCAAACTAAACAGCGGACTATAATGCTTTATCACTTTCACTTAGCCATAGAGGTTAGGGTGGGGCTACTATATAGCCCACAGGGGTGCCTTACTCGGTCAGTGCGTATGTGCACGACGAAAAGCAGTCCTTCGTTAATGGGAGAATTCTAAACATTCGGTGAGTCATCAGTGGTTGACAGTCTCGCTATATCATAGCGATCGGTTTAGGCTTTCTCTCGAGGTGCTTTCGGTGGGCAGAGGGCTGTTATGATAGTTCTCCAGTGCGCGTTAGCGATAGAGCGGGCGTAAGGCAACAAGACATGGGCGAACAAACCCAACATTTGACCAAAGACATGATTGAGGAGCTGATGCATATAAGGCCCTAACCGAGCGCGAACACTCCCTAAGGTATTGGTCTTTATAAAAGCAGGCGAGAATAATGCCTAAGCCCACAGTGTCGATGCGTGCAAAAATGCATGTGTGCGATGCCAAAGCCAGCCTCCTCCTTGGTTATAACTAGAAACCGGGATGTGTATCAACAAGAGCGATAAAAAGGGGTTGCGGTCTTAATCGAAAGAATCCTTACAGCGGTCCCTCTTGCGCGTCTGCGCTGTGTCTCCGTTGTGCCGTATCACAGGCCGGGTGTAGCACGGTGTTCATATAAAGAGAGGAACTTAGTTGAAAAGAAAAAAAGATCATGCTAAAATGTACTTTATATTAAATAAGCAGTATGATTTGAAAAAAGTGAATAAAATTGAGCTTTATTGTCTCTTGTTGTACATGCGTGCAGCCTTGTATGGGGTATGCAGCTAGTAAGCGCCCGGCTCGTCTAGCCATGCAGGGGTTTGATACCTATTAGTGCTGGTAGCAGCCGGATTGGTGTGGGGCTGTCAAGGCAGCCTCGCATTCTTCCGTGCTCGAGTAACATAATACTCCCTTTTAATGAGATGATGCCCGTGGACCGGGCATTTTAAGTGTAGAGATGCATAATCGGTATTGCGTTAAAGCGGGTAGCTTCATGCCCATAGTGCTTGATAGCTACTTCGAATGGGGCGATGTGGAATTAACTTTTCATGGCGGAAGTTGTCGGATGAGCGAACAAAACTTCTAGCTGTAGGAGTACAATGGGCATGGGCCTGGCATTACCCTTAAAGGAGGTGTTGCTATGGCGAATTTTGGTTGGTCTATCCCCATCCTGCGGTTGTGTCGATATATCAGGTTTATGTCCTTGCCGCCATCCATGAGACTTGTGTAAATTGGAATCCGTCGATTATAGGATCAATATCAGGCAGTCCATCCTGCATTCGGATACTTCGGAGTAGTCTGATGGTTAAGGTGATTGGTTTTGACAACGGTGTTGGTACTCCTAGGGTAGTATGTGGTAGCGCATCTTAATGGGCGCCGCTCTGTTTTCCTTTTATCATGAAGTGAGTTTCTTGTTTAACCTCTTGTGGAAATTCTTTTGTTTTTTTCTTCTTGTGGGGTTCGTCATCATCCTCACTTGGTGTCAGGCCTTGTGTTCGACGTTAGTGCGGGACTGTGAAAGACAACAATATCTGTGGGTATGGTTTGCAGGCTTCCGGGTGTACTATGGATTTGGCATATCTTGTCCAAGATTTTGTTTAAGTTGGATAGCTCATCGCTATTGTCCTTAAGGCAATTTTTATACGTCGTGAGCTTTTGAATCGGCGTTATTGCCGCGCTCTTTGGACCGTTCCCTTAATCGTATTTGGTCCTTCTTTGTCGTGGTTTCCCATTTCATCCGACTTGGATGTACTTGGGTCATTGGTGCTGCATCTTGCTAGCCAGCTATCCTCTCCAGCATAGCGGGTCATGAGGCTTGCTTAATGTGGCCATTGTTCTTGGCTTTTCTTGGCGAGGTGTCTGAGCCATTAAGTCTCGGACGTTGTGTTTGAAGGCTGCTAAGGCTTGGCGTCCAGACGATATTATTTGGTTCTTTTTAGTAAGAACCTGTTCCGAAATTTCGGGCTGACTCTCGTTGTTGAGTTATGTGACTTAGATCGTCTACGCATCCGGAGGACATAAGTCCCCTGAAATTTGCAGAAGCATCCTCGAGCTCTTCACTTCAATGGTATTTTAGGGAGGCTTTTGAGCCAATGCGAGCTGGCCCTTTGAGTTTAAGGGGTAAGTATCTTATGGCGTGGAGATCATCTCCTCTAGTGTGTATGGAGGATGTAATCCTCAATCCAGACTCGAGGTCATTGTTCCGTCGTATGCCTCTATGTTTACGGTTTGAATCCATTGGAAATTCATGATCCAACACCTCATCGGTGAAACATAGGGATGTCGGCGCCCTATATTGGGTGTGCCGTGATGTTCGGATATTTGGCGTGTTGCATTGCTTTGAAGAGCTTGCTTTCTCGTATAGATGGACTGGTGGGCCATCCTTTTGATGTGAATCCTTATCGGATTCGTTCGGCTTGTGTAGCGCCATTTGCGCTCCTTTTTGCTTGGTAAGTCCATCCATCGAATGGTGGCTTCTTACTTTTTGATTGTGGGGGCTAAGGCCTCCTCATCAGTCGAGCGATAGATTTCTCTTTGGGTAGCTCTTTGTTCGTGCATTGCCGTATTTATCTGATGTTGAATACTTTGCTCCATCGATTGAGTGCATCTTCCGCTGTTTTGAGCTTCCTTACGCTTTTTCGGCTACGCGCGATGGCGATAGCCTTTTGTGGAGGTTCCTCTGCTCCAACAATTTGTCCGTGAGGTCATCGGACTGTTATCTTCGCCGGGACGGGTTGTTTATCAAGTTCTCTGTTGGACGGTTGCTCAATAGCATGTTAAATCGTCCACCGGTTCGCCCTGCTCTATGGCTGGGTCTTTGTTGGCGGGACTTGGTGCGGCGTTCGTTGCCGTTTTGACTGATTTTCGAGGTTTATCCCGTAGCATCCGTTGTTCTCGTCGTCCTTCCTTTAGGTGTATCCACCATGTATACATCATGGGATGAGGTGGTTGTCCAGCATCCTGGGTGCTGGTTCATGGTTGTCTCCTACATCGTCGTCCATACCGTCGATGTCTTGGCAATCGAGCCGTCGTGTAAGCTTTCGGCAGATGGCTCTAAAGTGGGTGGTGGGTGGGCGTTTAATTTCTTAAGTAAATGCATCCCAACCTTCGACCGTAATCCGGCCGGGGCTCTTGGATAAAGAGAGACTTTAGTGAATTCATGATGCGCCAAAGGTGAGTCTTTGAAAGATGTCATGACGATGAACTCCATGATGGCGCCCAATCGGTTCGATTGGCGGTAGCGGAGGTTAGTCGGGAGAGAGTCCGCACCTTGGAGTCACGTCTTAAAGGACATGGATTGTGTTGGCTCAATCGCCGTATAGATCGGCCCAGTGGTGTCAACCAACCATCCTCGATCGGTGAGATCGGCTCGAATCAATGTTCGGGCGGACACTAATCTTGACCTCGGAGGACCATTGTGGGGATTAGTCATGCCCATCGAGATAGTCGGTAGCTTAGCTGCTCGAATCCGTCGAAGATCAAGTCTCCCGGATGTCGGCCGTGTAGTTTAAACTTCAAATCTGACTGATGGCCAGGCGTAGCTTCGATCTGCTCCGGATGGCCAAGCGAATTGGCCCGATGCAAAAGCCCGAATCTGAAGATCTGTCCGGAGAAAAGTCTCACCACAGGCTGCGTCGTTCTTGATGATCGAAGGAGCCATCGGGCCTATAGGTGACGACGAAACTCTCAATGAAAGCACCAATGTCGGTGTCAAAACCGGCGGATCTCGGGTAGGGTCCCAGCTGTGCGTCTAGGCGGATAACCGGAGACAAGGGACACGATGTTTTACGAGTTGGGCCCTCTCGATGGGTAATACCCTACTCAATACCCTACTCCTGCTTGATTAATGATATGGGTAGTAGATCTACCATGAGATCAAGGAGGCTAAACCTAGAAGCTTGCCTATGGTATGATTGTGACATCCATTTGCAGATTTCATAAAATGTAATTGCTAACATGATTGGACGGACTTAAGCATCGCTACTGATTGAGAAAATCTCATTGTAGTCAACACCTTGAACTTGTCGAAAACCTTTTTGCGACAAGTCGAGCTTTATGAATAGTAACACTACTATCGGTGTCCGTCTTCCTCTTGAAGATCCATTTATTTAACATGGCTTGCTGATCATCGAGCAAGTCCATCCAAATCCACACTTTGTTCTCATATATGGATCCCATCTCAGATTTCATGGTCTCAAACCATTTCGCGAATCTGGGCTCATCATCGCTTCCTCATAGTTCGTTAGTTCATCATGGTCTAGTAACATGACTTCTAGAATAGGATTACCGTACCACTGGTGCGGATCTTACTCTGGAAGACCTACGAGGTTTAGTAACAACTTGATCTGAAGTTTCATGATCATCATCATTAACTTCCTCACTAATTGGTGTAGGAATCTTTGGGCTGATTCTGTGATGAACTACTTTCCAATAAGGGAGAAGGTACAATTACCTCATCAAGTTCTACTTTCCTCCCTCACTTCTTTGAGAGAAACTTCTTCTCTAGAAAGGATCCATCTTAACAATATCTTGCTTTGGATCTGTGATAGAAGGTGTACCCAATAGTTACCTTTGGGTATTCTATGAAGGCGCATTTCTCCGATTTGGGTTCGAGCTTATCGGTGAAAACTTTTCACATAAGCATCACAACTCCAAACTTTAAACGACGACTTAGGTTTCTTGCTAAACCATAGTTCATACGGTGTCATCTCAGCAGTTTAGATGGTGCCTATTAGCGTGAATCAGCTGTCTCTAATGCATAACCCCAAAGCGATAGTGGTAAATCGGTAAGATACATCATAATCGCACCATATCAATAAAGTCTGATTCTGACGTTCGGACACACCATTATGGTGTTCGGTGGCGTGAGTAGTGAAACTATTTCACATTGTTTTATTGAAGACCAAACTTCGTAACTCAAATATTTTCTCTGCGATCAGATCGTAGAAACTTTATTTTCTTATTACGATGATTTTACTTCACTCTGAAATTCTTTGAACTTTTCAAATGTTTCAGACTTGTGTTTCATCAAGTAGATATACCCATATCTGCTCAAATCATCTGTGAAGGTCGAAAATAGCGATACTTGCCGTGAGCTTCAACACTCATTGGACCGCATACATGGTATGTATTATTTCCAATAAGTCATTTGCTGCTCCATTGTTCGGAGAGAGTCTTTAGTCATCTTGCCCATAAGGCATGGTTACTTAAGCATCAAGTGATTCATAATCAAGTGATTCCAAAATCCCATCAGCATGGAGTTTCTTCATGCGCTTTACCAATATGACCTAAGCGGCGATGCCACAAATAAGTTGCACTATCATTATTAACTTTGCATCTTTTGGTTTCAATATTATGAATATGTGTATCACTATGATCGAGATCAATGAACCATTTTCATTGGGTGTGTAACCATATAAGGTTTTATTCATGTAAGCAGAACAACAATTTATTCTCTTACTTAAATGAATAACGTATTGCAATAAACATGATCAAATCATATTCATGCTCAAGCTCAACACCAAATAACATTTATTTAGGTTTAACACTAATCGAAAGTATAGGGTGTGTGATGATGATCATATCAATCTTGGAACTACTTCCAACACTCATCGTCACTTCCCTTTCAACTAGTTTACATTTCATTACGCAACTCCTGTTTGAGTTACTACTCTTAGGCGAACCCGTTATCAAATACTGGGGTTTTCTAGAACACTAGTAAAATACATCAATAATCTGTATATCAATATACCTTTCACTTTGCCATCCTTCTTATCCACCAAATACTTGGGGTAGTTCCTTCGATGACCAGTTCCATTGCAGCAAAAGCACTTAGTCTCAGGGCTTGATCGACTTGGGCTTCTTCACTCGACAACAACTTGCGTTCTTCTTAAAGTTCCTTCTTCCCTTTGCCTTTTCCTTGAGACTAGTGGTCTTGTCAACCATCAACACTTGATGTTTTCTTGATTTCTACCTTCGCGATTTTAGCATCGCGAAGAGCTTGGAATCTTTCGTCATCCCTTGCATATTATAGTTCATCCGAAGTTCTACTAACTTTAGTGATGGTGACTAGAAATTCATCAATCACTATCTTATCTGGAAGATTAACTCCCACTTGATTCAAGCGATTGAAGTAGACAATCGAGCACATGCTCACTAGTTGGCGATTCTCCTCCATCTTTTAGCTATAGAACTTGTTGGAGACTTCATATCTCTCAACTCGGGTATTTGCTTGAAATATTAACTTCAATTCTGGAACATCTCATATGGTCCATATTCAACGTCTTTGAAGTCGATTCTAAGCCGTTAAGCATGGTGCACTAAACTATCAAGTAGTCATCATCATTTGAGCTAATAGCGTTCATGCGTCTGCATACGCTCTGCAATAGGTATCACCTAGCGGTGCATCAAGGACATAATTCTTACGTGCAATGAGGATAAACCTCGGATCACGGATCCAATCCATCATATTGCTACTAACATTTTCAATACAATTTTCTCTAGGACACATATAAAAACATAGGGAAACAACAACTTGAGCTATTGATCTACAACATAATTTGCAAAATACTACCAGGACTAAGTTCATGATAAATTAAGTTCAATTAATCATATTACTTAGAACTCCACTTAGAAAATATCCCTCAATTCTCTAAGTGATTGCGTGATCCATATCAACTACACCATGACCGATCATCACGTGTGATGGAGTAGTTTCAATGGTGAACATCAATATGTTGATCATATCTACTATATGATTCACGCTCGACCTTCGGTCTCCGTGTTAGGGTCATATCTTATATGCATAGCTCGTCAAGTATAACCAGTATTCTGCGTGTGCAACTGTTTTGCACCGTTGTATTTGAGCAGAGCCTATCACACCGATCATCACGTGGTGTCTCGTACGAAGAACTTTATAGCGGTGCATACAGGAGAACACTTCTTGATAATTTAGTAAGGATCATCTTATAATGCTACCGTCAATCAAAGCAAAATAAGATGCATAAAGGTTAACATCACATGCAATCAATATAAGTGATATGATATGGCCATCATCATCTTGTGCTTGATCTCTCATCTCGAAACACCGTCATGATCACCATCGTCACCGGTACGACACCTTGATCTCCATCGTAGCATCGTTGTCGTCTCGCCAATCTTATGCTTCTCGACTATCGCTACCGCTTAGTGATAAAGTAAAGCATTACATGAGCGTTGCATTTCATACAATAAGCGACAACCATATGGCTCCTGCCGATTGCCGATAACGGTTACAAAACATGATCATCTCATACAATAAAATTCAGCATCATGTCTTGACCATATCACATCACAACATGCCTGCAAAACAAGTTAGGCGTCCTCTACTTTGTTGTTGCAAGTTTTACGTGGCTGCTACGGGCTGAGCAAGAACCGTTCTTACCTCGCATCAAAACCACAGCGATACTTCGTCAAATAGACTCCGTTTAACCTTCTCAAGGACGGGCGCCACTCGATTCAACTAAAGTGAGAGAGCGAGACACCATGATCACCTTTAAACAGCGAGTGCTCAGGCGGTGAAACCAGTCTCGCGTAAAGTCTGCGTAATGTCGGTCGGGCGCTTCATCTCTAATACCGCTGAACCAAAGTATGACATCTGGTAGGTAGTATGACTTGTATATACAACTCACTTGTGTTCTACTCGTGCATATGACATCAACGCGCATAAACCAGGCTCGGATGCCCTTTGTTGGGGAGCGTAGTAATTTCAAAAATTTTCTCTGATCACGCAAGACCATGGTGATGCATAACAGCGAGAGGAGAATGTCGTCCACGTACCCTCGTAGACGGCGGGCGTTATAACGGCAGCGTTGATGTAATTAATGCGTCTCCACGATCGACCGATCAAGCACGAGCGTCGGCACCTCCGAGTTACGCACGTTCAGCTCGATGGCGATCCGGACTCCGATCCAGCAAAGTGTTGGGATGAGTTCCGTCGACCACGGCGTGGTGGCGATGTTGATGCTCCACCGATGGAGCCTAAGCTCGCGGCGATATGACTTCTCTAACGGGGCTTCGCCTAAGCTCATGACGATATGACGAAGTGGAATATGGTGGAAGGGCACGCACACACGGCTAAAGCGATCCGTAGATCAACTTGTGTGTCTAGGGTGCCCCCTGCCCGTATATAAAGGAGGAAGGAGGAGGAGCTGGCCCTATGTTTGGCGGCGCCAAGGGAGTCCTACTCCCAGGGAGTGATTCCCCTCTAATCAACTAGGAATCCTTCCATGTAGGAGAGAGGAGAGGAAGTGGAGGAGTAGGAAGGTGGCGGCCCCTTTTCCTAGTCAATTCGGACTAGAGGGAGGGGGCGCAGCAACCTTTTCTCTTCCACTAAAGCCCATCAAGGCCCATTACTTCTCCGTAACTCTCCGGTACTCGAAAAATACCGAATCATTGGAACCTTTCGAACTCGAATATAGTCGTATATAATCTTTACGTCTCGACCATTTGAGACTCCTCGTCATGTCGATCTCATCGGGACTCGAACTCCTTGGTACATCAAAACTCATAAACTCATAATAACATCATGAAACCTTAAGCGTGCGGACCCTACGGGTTCGAGAACTATGTAGACATGACCTAGAACTATTCTTGGTCAATAACCAATAAGCGGAACCTGGATGCCCATATTGGTTCCTACATATTCTCTGAAGATCTTTATCGGTCAAACCGCGCATAACAACATCGTTGTTCCCTTTGTCATCGGTATGTTACTTGCGAGATTGATCGTCGGTATCAATACCTAGTTCAATCTAGTTTCGGCAAGTCTCTTTTCTCGTTCGTAATACATCATCTCACAACTAACATTTAGTTGCAATGCACAAGGCTTATGTGATGTGCATTACCGAGAGGGCCGGAGATACCTCTCCGGCAATCGGATGACAAATCCTAATCTCGAAATATACCAACCCAACATGTACCTTCCGGAGACTGTAATGTACCTTTATAATCATTCACGTTGTGGATTTGGTAGCACCAAATGTTCCTCGGGCAAGCGGGTTGCATAATCTCATAGTCATAGGAACATGTATAAGTCATGAAGAAAAGCACTAGCAACAAACTATCGATCGGTGCTATGCTAATGGAATGGGTCATGTCAATCAGATCATTCAACCAATGATGTGATCCCGTTAATCAAATAACAACTCCTTGTTCATGGTTAGGAAACATAACCATCTTTGATTAACGAGCTAGTCAAATAGAGCATACTAGTGACACTCTGTGGTTTATGTATTCACACATGTATTATGTTTCGGTTAATACAATTCTAGCATGAATAATAAACATTTATCATGATATAAGGAAATAAATAATAACATTATTATTGCCTCTAGGGCATATTTCCTTCATTATGCGTCATCCGATTATTTGGGTAGGGCCTGTTCGCCGGTGCTGGCGCGTTTTCTTGTTCCTCCACGATGGGATCTTGTTCCAACGAGGATTATTTTTTACATTGTTTTAGCGTCGTCAGGGTACTATTTTCTCACGGTGCCAGCGTTGATGCGATGTGACTTGAAGCAACGATTACGAGCGGCCCGTTGCTTGAACTATGTCTCGGAAGTTTATTCTGGTGGATCTTCTTTGTCATCATCGCTAGCTTTATTTTCGTGTATCAACCAGCTGTACAGTATACTGAAAGGTGGCCGTCCCGTCCGTGAATGGCGGTCTTGGCCTTACTCCTTGTCAGCGCTCGTCATTTAAATCGATGTCTTGAATATAATCAAGCATGTGGTTGAGTCCCGACGGCAGCTCACGAAGTGGGTGGCGGGTGGGGCGAAGTTCTCCATTGTTAACTTCTAGCTGAATGGACATAGATTTAAATTTGTGAGTCCTACGCGAGGGGACAGACTTTTAATGAATTTAGAACCTGCGTCTGAGGAAGTGGAAGATATCGCAGCGTTGAAATGAAGATCGATAATGATCCCGACTCTGCGCTGCAGACGATACATAATTCGAACTTATAGTGGAGCGAGTCAAATTCCGTTAAGCGCCGACATTGCCGCGTTGCTGGAAATCCGTCAATGACGGCTCCGTAACCCGCCAAATTATGCGGTTTAGGATGGTGCGATCTGCTGCGGGGTCTAAGATGCGTGGCGATTATGAGAACCATCTCCTGCATATGGTCGGCAACTGATTTAAGTCATGTCCATCGGGCGAGGAAGCGATCGCGCGGTCTTGAATCGTTGAAGATCAAGTCTCTGCGGATATCGAATCGACCAAGTGGCGAGGCGTGCTTCGACACACTCGGATAATGGCGAAGTTGCTTGATGCAAACCGCCGAATCTGAAGATCTGTAGGGAAAATTTCTCCTTGAACCGTCACTATTGAGCGATTGAAGCCATCAGACCTTTCGCCGATGACCGCGATGGAACTCTCAGTGAAAGCACCAATGTTGGTGTCAAAATCAGCGGACCGGGTAGGGGGTCGAACTGTCGTCTAAGGTCGATGGTAGCGGAGGCGGGAACCACGATGTTTACCAGGTTGGGCCCTCTCTATGGGCAATACCTACTTCCTTCGATTGATCTTGATGAATATGAGGTAATACAAGTTGATCTACCACGAGATCGTAATGGCTAAACCTAGAGGCCTAGCTTTGTATGACTATGGTAATGAGTATATGCTTTCGGACTAACTCCTTGGTTTATGTGAACAGGGAGGATCTAGGGTTTACATAGAGTCGGTTACATAGAAGGAATCTTCATAGTTGATTCGTAAGCTTGCTTCCACATAAAAGGAAAGCCCAATCCGGTTCTGGTACAATCTTGACCTTTATGTCTTCACAACCCATCAGTCCATTATGGATAACAGGCGGACGCCGAAACTATAGTCCAGGACTCCCTCACTTATCACACCCGATCATCATGTAGTGTCTCGTACGATGAAGTTTAGCTAGCAGTGCATACTGGGGAGAACACTTGTACCTTGAAATTTAGTGAAGATCATCTTATAATGCTACCGTCAATCAAAAGAAGAATAAGATGCATAAAAGATAAACATCACATGCAATCAAAATATGTGACATGATATGCCCATGATCATCTTAGCCTTTGATCTCCATCTCCAAAGTACCATCAGTCTATCTTCACCGGCATGACACCATGATCTCCATCATCTTGATCTCTATCAGCGTGTGCGTCACATGGTCGTCTACGTAACTATTGCTCTTGCAACTATTGCTATCCATAGCGATAAAGTAAAGCAATTATTGGTAGCTTGCATCTATGCAATAAAAGAGACAACCATAAAACTTCTACGATTCGATACTTCAACAAAACATGATCATCTCATACAACAACTTATATCTCATCACGTCTTGACCATATCACATACAACAAGCCTGCAAAAAACAAGTTAGAGCGTCCACTAATTTTGTTGTTGCAAGTTTCACGTGGCTGCTGGGCTGAGCAAGAACCGTTCTTACCTCGCATCTAAACCACGATATTTCATAAAGTATATGCTGTTTAACCTTCTCAAGAACGGGTGTAATATATAATTCAACTAAAGTGGGCGGCACCGCCAGCCACGCAACCCAATGCGAAACACGTCGGTGAAACCAGTCTCGCGTAAGCGCTCTGGCGTAATAGGTCGGGCCACTTCATCCAACAATACCGCCCGAATCAAAGTATGACATGCTGGTAAGCAGCATGACTATATACAACTCACTTGGCATGTTCTACTTTCGTTATATAACATCTATGCATAAGCACAGCTCTGATGCCCTTTGTTGGGGGCAGTAGTAATTTCAAAAATTTCCTCACGCTGCGCAAGATCTTGGCGATGCATAGCAATGAGAGGGAAGTGTATCTCGTAACCTCATAGACCGTCCATGGGCGTTGTAAGCGCGGTTGATGTAGTCAAATGCGTCTTCATGGTCGTGATCCTCGATTACTGACGTACGGCACATGATGTTGATACATATTGACCGGTGGCGTCCAGCGAACTCACGATCCCGATGAAGCTTGGGAAGATCTTCGTCCGGCCTGGGATTGTGGTGATGGTGTTGATGAAGCTACGGCGGGAAGCGCCTAAGCACTTCACGATATGACCGAGGTGGATTATGGTGGAAGTGCCGCTGGCTAAGAGAGATCAATGATCAACTTGTGTCTATGGGGTGCCCCATTACGTATATAAAGAGTGGAGGAGGGGGAGGCCCGGCCTAACTATGGCGGATCTGGAGGAGTCCTACTCCTCTTAGGGGTGATTCCCCCCTTCCATGTGGTGGTAGGAGAGAGATGGAAAGGGAAAAGAAAAAGAGAAGGGAAGGGAGGGCGTAGCCTCCCCTAGTCAGTCGGACTAGGCCTTGGCCAGCGCCTCCTCTCTCTTCCTAAAAACTCAATAAGGCCCTTATACTCCCGGTAATTCCTGTAACTCTCGGTACTCGATAAATACCGAATCACTCGGACCTTTCGATGTCCAGAATATGGTAATCCAATATATGATCTTTACATCTAAACCATTGAGACTCCTCGTCATGTCTCGAGATCATCCGGAACTCTGAACTACCTTGGTACATAAAACACATAAACTCATATCTGCATTCGTCCGCGAACTTTAAGCGTGCGGACCCTCTGAGTTCGAGAACTATGTAACATGGCCGAGACCGTCTCGGTCCCATATAATAAGCGAACTGGATGTCCTTATTGGTTCTACATATTCTCGAAGATCTTTGTCAGTCCGTCGCTGTAACGTCACGTTGTTCCTTTTGTCATCGATATATTTACTTGCCGAGATTCGATTGTCGGTATCTCAATACTAAGTCAATCGTTGCGGTCAATCTCTTTACTCGTTCTAATGCATCATCCATAGCGAACTCATTAGTCACATTGCTTGACTTATAGTGATGTGCATTACCGAGAAGGCGGAGATACCTCTGGAGCAATCGGAGTGACAAATCTAATCTTGATGTATGCCAACTCAACAAGTACCATCGAGAGACACACAGAAGCCTAGCCGGTGTCAGCGTGAGATCTGGTAGAATTCTGACTGTCGTCTAGGCGGATGGTAACAGGAGACAAGGGACCGCGATGTTTTACCGAGTTGGGCCTCGATGGATGTAATACCTCTCCTGCTTGATTAATATTGATGATATGGGTAGTACAAGAGTAGATCTACCACGAAGATCTGAGGCTAAATACAAAGCTATTATGGTATGATTGTTGTTAGTCCTACGGACTAAAACCTCTGGTTTTATAAATCTTAGCGCATCCTCCTCTATCGGCGAAATTTCAATGCGATCCGCAGGGAGGGCTCTTGATATTCAACCTCTTTATAATGAGACCAAGGCCTCTTCTTTTTACACCCTCCATCGAGTTACGCCTCGGCGCTTTGAGTTCTAACACCCAAAGCTTCAAGATTTAGCGCTTCGGACCTTGATGATGTCCGGCTCCATTGACTACTGGCGATGGATGTCTTCTTCCATCCTGAAGAAGATGTGTACTAAAACTGCGAGGCGCGGTATCTAACGGCGAATTTATAGGCTGCACTGCTCCGGGGCAAGTCATTCCCACTCGAGCCAGCCGAGGCGTGGTATTTATTATGCACACTTCATTCGGGGTTTAGGATTCCAGCGGATCCCTTTGCGAGGGCTCATGTTTTATGGGCTGGATTTCCAACTTAATCAAGTCCATCCTCCATATTCGTCATTCATTGTCGGTATGTAGAGGCCTTCTCCATATCACCCTCACTTTGGTTGGCTCAAGACCTTCAAGGTGGGCGAAGATGATCGAGGGCAACGGCGAATCTTGGAGGGGCGATCATAAGCAAGTGTGCTGATGCTCCGTGGCAGGGCTCTTTGCAGAGGAGCAGCTTGGTTTGTGGCAGCAGGTGGTTTTATATTACCGCTCCAGGGGCACCAAATAGATGGCGCTTCCTGCCTTCCGCTCAGATCCCACCACAATGACCTGGCGTCATGGGTAAACAAGGGAGGCTCATGGGGTCATCCAGGGCGTTCCTCTCATTGCAGGGGGCGCGTTCGAGACCTCGAAGAGAATCAATCTGGTCGCGATGCGGCGCTGGGTTATATTGATTAGGCGCCTTCGCCTTACCTAAACGTCGCCCCTCGATGCGTGAATTTAATCGGAGGGACCGAGCTCTCCAACATTTTAGATGCAGCGCTTAGTGGAGATGTATAAGCATTCTTGATCACAAGAGAAGTGGGGACGTTGGCCCGAGGCGAGGACTAAGGCGCTGTCGCCCGGTACTCACGTAAGTAGTCCTTTAACCGGACAGGCTGTTCATTCATTTATCACTATATATATATATATATATATATATATATATATATATATATATATATATATATATATATATATATATATATAAAAGGCTGTTTCTTGAGCAGGAGTGGATAGCGAAAAGTTGATAGTTGGCTCCCCGAGACCCTGTTGGATCCCATGTGACCTAGATGTTGAAGCCATGCTTTTTTGAAAGGAAAGGGGGGCGGGGGCTTAGCGCCTCCATGAAGGAGGCTTAGGGAAAAGGAGGATCAAGTCCCACCCTCCAAGGAGAAGAGGACCCGGCGGAATCAGTCAAGGCCTCAAGAGGGAAAAATCTTCGCCAAAGAGTTGGTATTTGGGAAGTAACCCGGCCGCACTATTTCCCCAAGGGATCAACCCTCCAATGAGCCATATGGACAAGGAAGTATAACTCGGAGCTCAGCGAAACCACGTTATACCCTAAATCAGAATTCAGTTTGACATACCCATGGAGGGTAAGTCGCACAACCATAATGGCACCAAGAATGGGAGCAGGGAATGGAGGAAGCAATGGACAGAACCGCACCAACCGTCAACACCATCCAAGATAGACTGAGTCACATTACTTGCTTTAAGTGCCGCAAGAGCTGGGCACTATGCAAATGTATCGAGAAGGCGAGAATGGAAATGGCAATGGAAGCTCGGAAAAAGCCAAACCCTTTCAAGCAGGGACGGTGAACCACATTGATGTGGAGGAGGTTGAAGATCAGCCCGATCGATGTCGGTAAGTTTTGGTTAAGTCATTTCTGCGTTGTTCTTTTCGATCTTGGTGCATCGCATTCATATATATCAAGGGATTTGTGGATAAGTACAAGTTACCGACCCAAGCCCTTAGGTCACCCATGCTAGTAACCTCACGGGAGCGAGTACATGGCTAGTAAATGGTGTGATCGATGCCACTAAGTTGGACACTATGTTTTCCCCTCGGACCTAATAGTTACGGAATCCCAAGGATTGGATGTGATATTAGGAATGGATTGGTTATCAAAGTATGGTGGAAACATAGATTGTACCACAAGGTCAATTTTCTCACCACACGGAAGGAAGAAGGATTAAGTATGTATCACGGCACGAGCGAGGAGGCGCAAGTTAATTGCTTATCGGGGTGATGCAGGAAGAAGTACCGATGGTGAAGGATTTTCTGATGTATTTCGAAAGAGTTGCGGGAATGCCACGGATAGAGACATTGAGTTTTGATCGAGCTGTTGCGAGAGCAGGCCCGATATCAAAGCGACCGTCTGAGGATGCCATAAAGTTTGGCGGAAATCAAAAGCGAGATAAAGGAACTATTGGATAAAGGTTTTATTAGCCCAAGTTCTTCACCTTGGGATCACCCGTTTTGTTAGTGGAGAAGAAGGATGGATCTTTGAGAATGGTTGTTGATTATCGTGGATTGAATGAAGTAACAATCAAGAACAAGTACCCACTACCTATGATAAATGATCTGTTTGATAAACTGCAAGGAGCCAAAGTGTTTTCCAAGATCGACTTGCGATCGAGGTACCATCGATTGAAGATTAGGAGCAAGACATACCCAAGACAGCATTTACCACGAGATATGGATGTCGAGTATACCGTTATGTCGTTTGGATGACTAACGCACCAGCCTATTTCATGAACACGATGAACAAAGTGTTTATGGAGTTTTGGATAAGTTAAATCGTGGTGTTCATTGATGATATTTTGATTTTCTCGAAGAGTGAAGAGGAACACAAGGAACATTTGCGATTGGTTTTGGAGCGAGGAACACCAGGTTGTATGCCAAGTTCAGCAAATGTGAGTTTTGGCTAAAGGAAGTTGGTTTCTCGGACATGTTATATCCGGAGAAGGGATAGCAGTTGACCCCACAAAGTTGAGACCGTAACCAAATGGGAAGCACCAGCGACAGTTGGAGAGATTGAGTTTCCTTGGACTTGCAGGATACTACGAAGATTCATTGAAATTTCTCAAGAATTGCAAAGCCTATGACGAATTGTTGAAGAAGGAAAACAAATTCATATGGTGAGGACTGCGAGGCAAGTTTTCGGAGTTGAAGAAAAGATTGGTTACCTCACCAGTTTTGATAGTGCGGATCGGACTAAGGATTATGAGGTGTATTGCGGCGCTTCACGTCGAGGACTTGGGCCGTGCTTATGCGGGAAGGAAGAGTAGTTTAGTATGCTTCACGACAACTTAAGCCTCATGAGTTGAATTATGCCACTCATGATTTGGAGTTAGCAACCGTTGTGCCTTGAAGACATGGAGACATTTTCTCATTGGAAATCATTGTGAAGTATATCGGATCACAAGAGTTTGAAGTACATCTTCACACATAAGGAATTGAATCTCGAGACAAAGGAGATGGTTAGAACTAATCAAGGATTATGATATGAGATTGCATTATCACCGGAAGGCTAATGTAGTAGCAGGCGCATTGAGCCGTAAACCCGTCAATACCCTAATGATGGGAGGAATACCCAATGAGTTAGCGAGGACCTTGAGAACTATGTTTGGAAATAGTTCGAGAGGCTATGTAGCACAATGGAGATTCGATCGACACTAATGGAAAAAATCAGAGATGCCCAAAAGGCGGACAAGGAAGTTGCCTCTATAAAGGAGAAAATGAGCAAAGGAAAAGCTAAAGGATTTACGTGAGGACGAACCACGATACCCTATGGTTTGAAGACCGTGTTTATGTGCCCAATGACCCGAGATCGGAAGTTGATTTTACAAGAAGCCCATGATTCACCTATTCGATTCACCGGAAATACCAAGATGTATTTGGATTTGAAGAATATTTTACGGTGGACGAATGAAGAAGGATATTGCGGAGTATGTAGCAATTTCGGCGTATGTCGAAAGTAAGCGAAGCATCGAAGCCAGGATTATTACAACCATTGCCGATACCGAATGGAAGTGGGATAAACTAGGCATGGATTTCATCACAGGTTGCCAAAGACCCGTTCGAGGATATGACTCGATTTGGGTCATAGTCGATCGTTTGACTAAGGTAGCTCATTTCATTCCGATCAAGACTACCTATAGCGTGCTAAGTTGGCAAAGATATACATGACCAGATTGTGTGTTTACGGAGTTCGAGGAGCATCGTTCGGATAGAGAACCCAGTTTACCTCGAAATTTTGGAACCGGTTACACGAAACATTGGGAACGGACTAGAATTGATACAGCTTTCCACCCGGACCGATGGACATCAGAGAGTCAATCAGATTTTGGAGGACATCTTTGAGAGCTTGTGCACTAGATTATGGATCTAGCTGGGATGATAATTTGCCGTATGCAGAATTTTCCTACAACAACAGTTACCAAACCAGCTTAAAGATGGCACCTTCGGCTGTATGGAAGAAGGTGCAGGACACCGTTGTCATGGGAATGGCGGAGATCGTCGTTGTTTGGACCAGATTTGATTAAGATGCGAACGAAGGTTAAGTTGATTGAGACAGGCTCAAGATAGCCCGATCGAACAGAAGAGCTATGCCGATTCAAAGCGCAAAGCGATTGAGTATGAGGTT
>JAHIAM010020534.1:0-13482 GCA_021605205.1 Aegilops longissima
CGCACCCCGTCCGCTCAAGATGGTCTAGCGAGCCCGGCATATGTGAAGGACATCGGGTAAGAAATTTGTGATTATATATGCGGTGGCCCGAGACTTAAAATAGTTAGAATAAGCGATTTAGGATCATTTTATTATCTTGAGGATCTTGAGAAAAGAATCCCATTGTCCCGGGAGGTGGAAGTCTGAGGGCCCAACTTGAGGCCGCACTAGCAGCTCTGAGAGATAGAGACCCCCTCTGTAATATCGCGAAGATAAATAATTTATGAAGTCGGCGGGTGTGTAAATCGGACAAAAACATTGCAGATGGCGCGGATTAGATCCGGACAAGCAACAACTCTTCGCCGATTAAAGGCCAGCGAGGCGTGCTTACGAGGTGCGGCGGGAAGAATAACCTCCAAGGCGCTAACACCAAGCTGGGTGAGGAACTAAGGGCGTTCGTGCCCGTTAGGACTCTGTAAAGGAGAATCGGCGGCCGTGCGGCATTTGATAAGTGCTTGGCGAACTTTGAAAGAGTTGATGAGGAAGGCGACTAACATAAACATGTATGTAGGTTTGCTCACGGATTTCCGGGAGGAATGCCCAATTCTTGGGTGATCTTCTTCCCGCTCGATTCGCAGACAGAGTCCGGCGGTGATGAAAGGCATCGACCAAGCCTTGTGTCATCTATCTCCCCGAAGGCATTGGGGAGGCTGGCAGGCGGCTTCAAGAACGCGCGGCACTTGGCTTGGAAGATATCGGCCTGCCGTCAAGGCGAGGAGGCCGGCCATGGTAAAGGCGATACACGGTGACCCAAACCACTTGGCGAGTCGGACTGTGGGGCGGATGGGATGGAGATCCTGTAAGCAATATCTGCCAAGTAGAATTGGCGTAAGTATTCCCAACAAGATTGTAAATTAGATAGCCTATTAGATGGCATTGAGGAGGAATACAATGAGTCGAGTTGACTATGTAAAAATATGATATGAAAAAATGTCTTCTAGCGGTTGTAGATCGTTTGTCATAAGCGGACCTTTTAACCGACCTCCGGACCCAATAGTCCGGAGTGTCGAATACCTTGGTTATATAAGAACCGTGGTATGCATGGAGACAAGGCATAAGTCATTGTTGCTGTATGTCGGACAAGTGCCCAACTAGTTATGTTATATTACATGGGTAGTAAAACATCTTCCGGGGAGAATAGTTCCGTTAAGGGTTCCTTTGCTAGGATCGTGCCCTAAAGTGCATGTCAAAGCTGCTAGGAAAGCAGAAAATCATCAAGGGCAGATGGGTAAATAGTTAAAATCATCTTTCAGTTCACCGACCGAATATTCCCTTAAACGCTAGCTTCGGCTTCACCAGGTCGAGGTACTCCGGTGACCGGCGTAACTCCGGAGGTGCTCCTTTACCGCCTAGCCGAACAATGGGGCGTAAAGGGTAAGCAGGGGCGAACAACCACGGCCAAAACTTAAGTCATATCGATGCATATAATGGTGAATAAAAGGTACATGCGGAAGTTTAGCATGTGTTGGGCATGAATGCCCGTATGAATAAGCTTTTGTTAAAGAAGCCCCGGGTATAATGGAGCGGACAGCGCGTCAAGTGTGTGCGATAAAAAGCATAAGCGATCCTCTAGAGGCTACAAGAAGAAGAAGGAGGAAGGAGAGAAATAAAAGACAGCAAAAGAAAAAAATAAAAATGCGGACGGAGGAAGGAGGCGAACTTGGAGTCCGGCACTAGCGTAGAATCTTCGTGAGCGGGCTGCTTTCCAGGTTTGGCTCGAGTCGGTTATCAATGCGTTTGCAGGCGGTATGCCCTCGGTCAGGACCTGGTCGATGATGAAGGACCTTCCCATTTGGGCTTGAGTTTGTCCTTTTTCTTGTCCGTGGGGCGTAGAACTAGTTACGCCAATGTTATAAGCTTTGGCCCGTGCTTCCCTGCTTTGATATCTTGAGCCCATTGTTGATAGAATGCGGAGCGAGCTTTTGCCACGTCGCGCTCCTCCTCAATGCGTCAAACTGTCTTGCCGATCAAGCTCGGCTTCTCTTTCTTCGTACATGCACCTCGAGGTGAGTCATGTATTATGTCATGAGGCAAGACCGCCTCTGCGGCGTACACCATGAAGAATGGTGTAAATCCGATAATACGATTCAGCGTGGTCCGCAACCCCAGTCTGGTCGAGCTCCTCAACCCGGTCGTGTTAGATTCCTTGAAGGACCGCACTAGTGCTAGGTTTAATGCCGCTCATTATTAGACCATTTTCCCGTTCGACTTGGCCGTTGGTTTGAGGTGATAGGCGAGGCGTAATCGAGCTTGATGCCCATGTTTTTGCACCATGATTTGACCTCATCGGCCGTGAAGTTGGTGCCATTATCAGTGATGATCTTTGTGGGGACACCGTAGCGGTGTACTACCCGATATGAAGTCTATCACTGGTCGGATTGGCTGTTTTAACGAGCTTGGCCTCTATCCATTTGGTGAATTTATCCACCATGACCAATAGGTATTTTTTGCTTGTGGGTTCCTCCTTGAGGGTCCAACCATGTCAAGCCCCGGACCTCGAGCGACCAGGTTGATGGGTATAGTTTTAAGAGGCGGTGGGTGGCATGTGGCTTTAGTTAGCAAAGCTGGCAACCAACGCATCGTTGGACTAAGTCCTGCGCATCTGCCGGGCCGTCGGCCAATAAAATCCTGTCTGGAAGGCCTTGCCTACAAGGGCCGGGCTGCGGCGTGGTGCCCACCAGTCCGGCATGAATTTCAGCCGGGAGGTTCGCCCTTCCTATTCGGAGATACACCTTTGAAGGACTCGGTAGTGCTTTTCTTATAAAGCTCTCCTCATGGACTTTATAGGCTTTAGGCGCCGTACTATGCAGCGAGCCTCATTTTGGTCTTCGAGGAGTTCTGCCTAGTTAGGTAGGCTAGGAATGGTTCCGTCCGCAGGCGATAACCGCCAATATTTCGTGAGAAGAGGGTGTTATCTCGGGGCGAGCCTCGGTTATGTCGAGTGTTGGCGTCGAGCGGTGCGGTTGAGTCCGGATTGCGGACTCCCCTTCCCATAATACGGATGGCTTGAACAGCCGTTCGAGAAAAGATATTGGGTGGGGCGGCATCGCGTTTTGCACCGATCGTGCCAATATATCCGCCGCCTGGTTGTTGTCGGGCTATATGATGAAATTGAGCCCTTGAACCGTCTTGACACTTTTAGGACCGCATTGCGGTATGCTGCCATTTGGATCTTTGGCATCAAAGTCTCCGTTTATTTGAGATATTGCGAGATTGAATCGCGCACCTCTAGGCGTTGAATGCCCATGGAGCGCCATCCGGAGCGTGCGAAGGGCCTCGTATTCGACTGCGTTGTTGGAGTCGTATACATTATCGAAGGGCGTATTAGATTGTGTCCTGGTTGGGGCGTGAGGGCGATGCCAGCCCCACGCCGGACAACATTTTGGAGCCGTCAAAGTGCATGATCCAATTGGAGTATCGCCGTACTCTTTAGGGAGTTAGAACGGTCCATTCGACCGAAGTCGGCCAAAACCTGCAACAATAGCTCGTCGTGGCTTATAAGTTATATCGAATGGAAGGAGCTCTATGGCCCATTTAGCAATCCGGCCCGTCGCGTCGCGAGTTGTTTATAATGTCGTTAAGAGGTGCCGGAGGCTACCGTTATCGAACACTCTTGAAAGTAGTGTCGCAGCTTCGGGATGCCATGAACACGCATATGCTATCTTTTGATAGTGTGGGTACGGACTTGCATGGAGTTAGGACGGTGGACGCATAATAAACCGGTTTTGAGCAGGGAACGGTGTCCATCCGTTCTCGTTCGACAACGAGCACCCTGCGACAACTTGATGTGTTGCGGCGATATATAATAGCATTAGTTACGCCCATGTTGGTACGGCCGAGAACGGTTGTTGCCAAAATGGCCTTTATTTCTTGAGTCCGCCGTGGCTGTCAATCCCTCGAAGTGTTTGAGTGCGGCAGGCGGTAAGAGGTATGCCTTTTCTCCTAAGCGGAGATAAAGCGGCTTAGAGCCGCTCGCATCCCGTCAATTTTGTATTTGTTTGAGGTCTTTTGGAATATCAATTGTGACGAGCTCGAATCTTGGCTGGGTTTGCTTCAATTCCTCTACGGACACAATGAAGCCGGAGCTTTCGGACTTACAGCCAAAGGCGCATTTTCAGATTGAGCTTGATGTCATATTTTGAAGATTGTCGAATGTGAGCCTCAAAGTCGTCTACTAGAGTTTTGATGTGCTTGGTTTTGCGACCATGTCATCTACATATGCTTCCTTGTTTTGCCGATCTGGTTCACGGACATATACGAATCATCTGTGATATGTTCTTGCGGCATTTTTGAGCCCAAAGGGCATTGTGTTGAAGCGAGAATGGGCGTATGGAGTGATGAATCTTTGTTGCAGCTTAGTGCAGCTCCACCATCTTGATTTGGTGGTAGCGAGATCTGCGTCGAGAAACACAATGAGTTGTGTCCTTCTATAGCGTCAATGATTTGATCAATTCGAGGGAGGGAAGGGATCCTTTGGGCAAGCCTTATTAAGGTCTTTGAAATCGACACATAGGCGCCAGATTTATCCTTCTTTGGTACCATCACCAGGTTTGCTAGCCAGTCCGGATGTTTTATATCTACGATGAATCCGGCTTCCAAAAGTTTAGCTAGCTCTTCTCCCATGCTTTGTCTCTTGGGTTCGGAAAAAGCACCGAGACTGTTTGGTAGCTTGAATCCTTTTAGGATATTTAGGCTGTGCTCGGCCGGTGGCGTGGGATTCTGGCATGTCGAAGGGTTCGAGCAAAGATGTCCCGTTTTCTTGTAGAAATTCTCGTAGTCTTGGCGTCTACATCGGGGTTTAATTGTGCCCCAATGGCGGCCGTCTTTGCGAGTCCGTTGGGTGGACTTGGAATTTGACTATTTCATCCGCTGGTTTAAAGAGGTGGACTTGGATCTTTTATCAAGTATCACATCATCCCATTCACCGTGGGCGCATCGATGAGTTCCTCGGCGCTAGGGCTTCGGATAGTGCCTCGAGGGCTAGTCGGCTATCTTGTTTTCGGTTCGGTGCTATGTTGGGATCACTAGCGAGAGTGATTATTCCGTTAGGTCGGGCATTTTAAGCTTCATGTACCCATAATGGGGTATACCTTGATAAATTGTAAATGCCTCTCGTCCTAATAAAGCATGATATCCGCTGTTGAGCAGGGCCACTTGAAATGTGACCTCCTCGGACTGTAATTGTTGGAGCGAACACTAATCCATCATGATTTTTCTGTGCGCATGCTTCACGGTGGGGATTATTCCTCCAAAGGTTGTCTTGCTTCGCTCAATGCGGTTCGATCTGTTTCCATTTTTGGAGGGTTTCCTCATAGATGAGGTTTAGTCTGCTGCCGCCATCCATGAGTACCTTAGTAAGTGAAAACCGATCCACTATTAGATTGAGGACCAATCGGTGGTGCCGGGCAGTTGAATTTAGGTTGGTCCTTTGTCATTAAAGGTAATAGCGTGTCCTCCATGGATTTATTGTTGCTACTTGGTAGACTTGCAAGGTTCTTGGTGTTTGTTTCGCATGTTATTTGATCACGAAAGTCTCGAAGACTATTAACACCGTCTTGATGTTCTGGGCTGGGATTCGAAGCTAGAAGCTCTTAGCCACTTTTAGCCACTGTCGTAGTATCCAACATGCTCGAAGGCTATGAGTTGGAGTGGCGCCCTCGTGCTATGAATTTTGCGGTCCGTTTAGCCAACCCTCGATGCAGTTCCATTACCCTTTGAGGGGTTTTGGTTTTTGGTATTCAGCCGGTGCTTGATAATGATGCACCCTTTTGTTCGGACTAGGGATGTATTAGGGCGGATTATCCCAAAATTACTTTTGGTTTTCTAAGCGCTCTCCATCGCACAGTACTTTTGTACTATGGTCACCAAGTCAGCAAAGCGTGTAATTTTGACGACTTATGGCGTTTAGGATTCCCTTGTCCGTGCAATTTTGCAAAAATTGGGATTAAATCCTCCTCTAAGCAGTCCTTTATCCTGTTCATAACTAGGAATGTCGGCCCGATAATGATGTCTTTGTTTGTGGGGCTCTTGCCAAATTCGAAGATCGCTAATGCTTGGGTGGTGGTGGCACTAAATCGGAACCCCATCAATTTAGGACTCAAGGGCGAGAGTTTCGAACTTCGAAAGTTTGGATTTTGAGTGCTATCCGAGTCCGATCTTGCCTTTGACTTTAAGTTCAGGGCTTGATCGACATCCGTCCCTCCTGGAATCCGGCATGGAGGATCGGGAATCGGCGTAAGCAAGTCCTTAAGATAGAAGAAGAATCGCCGCATTGCTCCTCTGTCAGCAACATGATGGGTAGCACGGGAGAGTTGATCTCTCTTAGATCGGTTTTAGGCCCGATCCGGTCGTGTCTGTGAGCAACTCGAGCGGATGCGATCCAAGAGCTTCGTTTATGGAGGAGAGCTCGATCGGATCTAACTGTTCGGCAAGTTCGAACTAACATGGAGATTAGTTTCGATGACTCGAGAGGTCATCGTCGTGTAGACGGCGAACTAGCGGTCATGAAAACCGCCTAGCCGGAGAGTTGACGATGGCCAAGGCTTCTTTGGCAATGGTATCGTCTTTAAAAGCGAGATGAGGCATTCTACGATGGAGGCGGCCGGAAGGAACTCTCAATGAAAGCACCAATGTCGGTGTCAAAACCGCGGATCTCGGTAGGGGTCCCGACTGTCGTCTAGGTGGATGGTAACGGGAGACAAGGGCCGATGTTTTACCAGGTTGGGCCCTCTCGATGGAGGTAATACCCTACTCCTGCGATTAATATTGATGATATTGGTAGTAAAGTACATCTACCACGAGATCAAGGAGGCTAAACCTAGAAGCTAGCCTATGGTATGATTGTTGTTAGATCCCTACGGACTAAAACCCTCCGGTTTATATAGACATCGGATAGGTTAGGGTTACCGTCGATTACAATGGTAGGAGATCTACATATCCGTATCAGCTTGCCTTCCACCAAGGAAAGTCCCATCCGGACCGCGGGCGAAGTCTTCAATCTTGTATCTTCATAGTCTTGGAGTCGGCCGTGGCGATAGTCCGACTATCTGGACACCCCTAGTCGGGACTCCCTCAGCGAGGAGGACCCGAAAACCTGATGAGGGCGTCCCGTCGGGAAGAATATGTCGTGCACCACCGGGAGGACACGGAACAGCGGTAGGGTGTGCCCGTCTGACGCGGAGGAAAAATGTGCGTGTAAAATATCATTGTATCATCACGTAGTACCTATGGTTCGACCTCGGGACCCACCGGTTGTCAAAAACACCCCACTAGCCACCGACTTCATCATGCAAGCGTGCACGGTTAGCTCCGTCTCGACCAGCATAGCGTCTCTTGTTCTGGCGATTCTTCTATTTTCCAAGCTTTTTAGTTGTAATAACACCACGGCAAGCTAAGCGCCGCTCTTGATGTGTGCCCGTGCAAATGTTAGCGATGGAGAGAAGAGAGATTGATCGCGACACAGGACCACCGTAAGTGAGACAACGGTCATGCACATGTTGAAGAGGCACTCCCTCTACTCTACTCAATGCAAATCTTGTATAAAATCAAGTTATGGGACAAAGCCAACAACCGTTCGTTTTTAGGGCTATCGACTTACGCTTTAGCCCAGGTTGCCGATTCGAATCTCGTCTTTCAGATTTGCTAGTTTTAGGTCAAATTTGATTAATGACAAGTGGGACCCTCGTGTGTTGTTCCGATATTTCAGTGTAGGATGGTTTTTTAACAAACACTTTGGCGGTTAGACAAATGCTTGCCGGGAGTTACGTATTTTGCAAGTTCTGAACCAAAATGACAATGGACATGAAAATCACATCCACCCACCTTAGATACTATGGTGATCTGAGTTTTACACGTTGGAAGTGATATCCAATGGCTTGGGAGTAGTCTTTGTAATTATGCAAAATTTCCAAACTCTCAAAGTTTTTTGCAAATAAAACATTCGAACCTCGTGTGCCACTTCATCTTGATCCAACGGCTCCCGGTGCTAATATTAGGTGCTCCGTAGCAATTACCGTTCGGTGATATGAGCATCTAGGTCGTATGATCGGTGATCGGATGGCACATGCATAGTACTTGTACTTTCTGCGCATTTCCCAAACTCTATCAGCATATATTGCAAAACATTCAAACCCCCTCTTGGGCCGTTAGATCTCGGTGAACTTCGTATCACCATAGAATCTACGATGCGGGGCACCTCATACTCTCCCTGCGAGAAACATAAGGTGCTATCGCAGCTTGGATCTCTGGTGATCTGAGCTTGAAGTCGTTGATCGAGATCAATGGCATCGAGCAGCCTTTGTGCTTGTGACGGTGGCGAACTCTATTGGGGCTTTTCGCAAAAACCATTGAACCACCGAGGAGTGTTGGGTCAAATCCAACGCCTCAGAAGAGCTATATCTAAAAGCATCTAAGGTGTGGTGGCACATGATATTCTTACTACGGAGAATAGATGTCCTCCTTCTGAAAGTGCAACTATCCCTAGGTGGTTTTGGTAATTCATAACAACATATAGCTCATTGAGCTAATGCTATTCCAAGATGAACATTTCAGGAAAGCTCAATGAATGGCATGGCATGGATGATGAAAGTGGATCCCTCAAAATGCTAATGACAAAGGATTGGCTCAAGCTCAAAAGCTCAAGACTCCTCATTTTATATTTTAGTGATTCAAGATCACATTGAGTATATAGGAAAAGCCAATACTATCAAGGAGGGATGAGGTGTTGCTTAATGAGCCTCTTGCTTCATGTGCTTAGTGATATGCTCCAAAACCCTCAGCTACTTTCTCACATCCACATATGACCTAAACCTAAAGCCAAAATCGGTCTCACCGATTCTTCCTACCCGGCGCCACCGATTTTCAAATGTCATAGCCACTACCACAAACCCTAGGCAAATCGGTTCTACCGATAGGGATCTCGGTCTCACCGAGATGGGATTGTAATCTCTCTGTTTCCTTTTCGTAACTTTTCGGTCTCACCGAAAGAGCGGATCGGTCCCACCGAGATTGCAATGTATACTTTCTGTTTCCCTTTCGCAACGTTTCGGTCTCACCGAAAGAGCGAATCGGTCCCACCGAGTTTACCTGACCAACTCTCTGGTTAGCTAATTTCCAAAATCAGTCTCACCGAGTTTGTGTAATCGGTCTCACCGAGATTACGTTATGCCCTAACCCTAACCGTATCGGTCCTACCGAGATGCAAGTCAGTCCCACCGAAAACCCTAACGATCACTAGGTTTACTAAAATCGGTTTGACCGAGTTTGTTGATTCGGTCCCACCGAGATTTGTAAATTGTGTGTAACGGTTAAATTTTGTGTGGAGGCTATATATACCCCTCCACCTTCTCTTCATTCGTGGAGAGAGCCATCAGAACAAACCTACACTTCCAACTTACCATTTCTGAGAGAGAACCACTTATTCATGTGTTGAGACCAAGATATTCCATTCCTACCATATGAATCTTGATCTCTAGCCTTCCCCAAGTTGCTTTCCACTCAAATCTTCTTTCCACCAGATCCAAATCCTATGAGAGAGAGTAGAGTGTTGGGGAGACTATCATTTGAAGCACAAGAGCAAGGAGTTCATCATCAACACACCATTTGTTACTTCTTGGAGAGTGGTGTCTCCTAGATTGGTAGGTGTCACTTGGGAGCCTCCGACAAGATTGTGGAGTTGAACCAAGGAGTTTTTAAGGGCAAGGAGATCGCCTACTTCATGAAGATCTACCGCTAGTGAGGCAAGTCCTTCGTGGTCGACGGCCATGGTGGGATAGACAAGGTTGCTACTTCGTGGACCCTTCGTGGGTGGAGCCCTCCGTGGACTCACGCAACCGTTACCCTTTGTGGGTTGAAGTCTCCATCAACGTGGAGGTACGATAGCACCACCTATCGGAACCACGCCAAAAATATCCGTGTCTCCAATTGCATTTGAATCCTCCAAACCCTTCCCTTTACTTTCTTGCAAGTTGCATGCTTTAATTTCCGTTGCCAATATACTCTTTGCATGCTTGCTTGAATTGTGTGATGATTGCTTGACTTGTCCTAAGATAGCTAAAATCTGCCAAACTCTAATACTGGGAAAAGGCTAAGTTTTTAATTGGTCAAGTAGTCTAATCCCCCCCTCTAGACATACTTCAAGGTCCTACAAGTGGTATCAGAGCCTTGGTCTCCATTTGCTTTGATTTCCATAGCTTTTGGTGGTCATACCCTTGGTTTCACAACCTAGGAGAGTATGGCGTCTAGCGAGGGAAATTATCACCGTAGAGGTCCTTATTTTGATGGTACTAATTTTGCTAGTTGGAAGCATAAGATGAAAATGCATATTCTCGGACATAACCCCGCTGTTTGGGCAATTATTTGTATTGGCTTGCAAGGTGAATTATTTGATGGGAGAGAGCCGAACCGTGAAGCTAATGCGGAAGAATTGAAGATGTTGCAATACAATGCTCAAGCTTGTGATATCATCTTCAACGGACTGTGCCCCGAAGAATTCAACAAAATCAGCCGTCTTGAGAATGCAAAGGAAATTTGGATACTTTGATTGATATGCATGAAGGTACCGAATCCGTCAAGGAATCCAAGTTGGATGTGCTCCAAAGTCAGCTTGACAAGTTCAAAATGAAGGATGGTGAAGGTGTCGCTGAAATGTACTCTAGGCTTGCACTTATCACAAATGAGATTGCCGGCTTAGGGAGTGAAGAGATGACCGATAGATTCATCATCAAGAAGATCCTAAGAGCATTGGATGGAAAGTATGATATCGTGTGCACATTGATCCAAATGATGCCAAACTACAAAGATCTCAAGCCAACGGAAGTCATTGGAAGAATTGTTGCTCATGAGATGTCACTTAAGGATAAGGAGGAACTTCACAACAAGTCAAGTGGTGCTTACAAAGCCTCAAGTGAAGCCCCCACATCATCAAGTGAGAATCACACCTTCAATGAAGAATTGAGCTTAATGGTGAAGAACTTCAACAAATTCTACAAGAGTAGAAGCAAAGAAAGAAGCTCCAAGTTAATGTCTTACAATGACAAAAGATCTTCTAGTCGAGAGCACAATTGCTACAATTGTGGGAGACCTGGACACTATTCCAATGAGTGTACGGCACCCTACAAAAGAAGAGAAGACTCTCCAAAAAGAAGAAGTAGAAGAGAAGAATCACCACCAAGAGAGAGGAGGAGGAGAGATGATCTTTATGAACAAAGATCCTCACGGAGAAGCAATGATTCAGATAGGAAGGACAAGTCTTCAAAGAGCTACACAAAACAAAGACATCAAGCTCATGTTGGTGAATGGGTATCCGGCTCCAACTCCGACCATCACTCCGAGAGAAGCTATCACTCCGACTCCTAATATACTCAAGATGAAGGTGTTGCCGGTCTAGCACTTGTGTCAACCAACTCCTACGACATACTTGAATCACCAAATGAAGGAATTGGTAGATGCTTCATGGCCAAAGGTCCAAAGGTAACACACCCCGAGTATGTTGATTTCAATAGTGATGAAGATGACTTGCTAGGTGATGATGATTTACTTGTTGACAACTCTAGTGATGAATACTATGATGAAACGTCAATTAATCATGCTGAAACGAATGACAATGATAAGGAGAAAATTGAGCATCTAACTAAAGAACTAAACACTCTTAAGTTAGCTCATGAAACTATCTTTGAAGATCATCGAGAACTTTTAAGGGCTCATGAGAAGTTATGCTTTGAAAAGCTCAATCTTGAGCAAGAGCATGAGTTCTTAAAGGCGATCAATGATGATCTTTGTAAGAAAAGTTCTTCTTACATTGTCAAGCGTTTACTCTTATCTACTTACATGCCTCAAGTCAAGTCTAGTAACAAGATCAAGAAAGAGTCTTCCTCTAGTAGTAACAACAATAATGTCAAATCCAATATTGTTGCTTCTAGTAGTTCTCTTGATTCCACTAATGATTCTCTTAGCCAAGTTACACTTGAGCAAGAAAATAGCTTATTGAAGGAATTATAGAGAAAGGTGTATACAAGAGCCTTGCGGGAGTAAGCAATTGAGGAAATTATGCGCAAGCAAGGAAGGCACGGAAGAATCAAGGTGTTGGTTTTGAACGAAAGTTCAATGCCAATGGAGTTGAGTGGGATGAAGATCAATACCCCAAGACGAAGTTTGTTCCTCAACAAGAGAAGTATGATCCTACTTCCTTCAAGGGAACACAAGCACAAGATGATCTTCCACCACAAGACCACAAGAACAAAGGCAAGGACAAGCTTCAAGAGGAGATTGATGCATTTGAAGAAGCACCTAAGGCCTTGTTCAAGTGGATTCCCAAGACTACGTCAAGTTCTACCTCATCAAGTACAACTCCAACTCCAAGGATTCCCATCAAGATGATGTGGATCCCTAAGAAGAAGAACTAGAGAGTCCTTGAGGGTGACTCCGCAACCATATTTCACTCATATCATTATGGCAAGGACAAGTGCAATCAACTTCCATATCTTGCACTAGTTCAAGGAGTCACAAACCCTCATGTTGGTAAGGCAAGGGACAAGGTAACCTAATGATTTCATGGATATCATTTTGTGTGTGCATCACTCTATGTCTATGGATATACTTGTTTGTTCCTTGTGGGACTAACCCATGTAAGTATTGAAAGTGCAACTCTTTGATCAAGTCGATTCGAACCACTCGTGTGAGGGACTTTCGAGTCCCGATTGTCATAGACTTAAACTTCAAAACTTTTTGTGATTTCGGTCTTCCGATTCCTCCATTTCGGTCTTCCGAGATCCTTAGTCGATCTAGGTTTTCAATTCGGTGCAACCGATTTGAACTCTTCGGTCACCAGTTGCAATAACTCAGTTTTGCATCTCGGTCCAAATTGTTCCACTCGGTCACCCGGAGTCGGGCTTATATAGTCCGGGAAAAAATTTGGAAATTTCTCGAACCTCTTCGCCCCGGAATAGCTTTCCCTCCGTTCCGGATCGTCTCCTTGGCCCTTGCTGGTCTCCGCCTCGCGGAAATCAACCCCGCCATTGCCGGTGGCGAGTCTCGCCGAACGGGTATGGACTCGATCAATGTGCTTTCTCGTCCGATTCTCAACACATTGTGTTCTTATTATTCTTGCCACGATTAAACACTCCTATCAATCAATGCAATCCTTAGAATAGTTTTGATTTGAAAATTTAGGGTTAGGTTTCAGGAACCATCTCGGACCCAAGGTTGAAAAACTTCGGTCCCCGATTGGCTTATGCCATTGCACTAGTGAGACTCGGTCGAGGAATTACTAATCGGTGAGACCAATTTTAGGACTTTGTGAAACCCTAGATCGGTGCCACGGCTTTGACTCGTCAAAGGTTCATCGTTTAGGTTCCAAAACTGCCCGGTATCACGAGTTTGAAAATCGGTTGATCAAAATGCTTTTGGAAAACTAAAACTGAATTTTTTGAGTCATTCTTTTGCAAA
>JAHIAM010020535.1:0-11447 GCA_021605205.1 Aegilops longissima
ACGTGTGTTGAGCAGAGGTGCTGTCCATTCAGCACTTGGTCATCGGTGATCGGAATCACGTTGGGAGCGTCTTCATCATCACCACTCCTCGAGCAGCTTCCTTACTCGATCTACAAGTGGTATGTAGATGCAAACTCTCTCTCTTGACTTGTTGTGAACTCATAGATGGATCTTGGTGAAACCATAGAAAAATTTTAATTTTGCAGCGTTCCCCAGCAGTGGCATCATGAGCTAGGTCTATCGTAGTTCTCTATTGCGCAGTAGAACACAATTTGTTGTGGGCGTGGATCTTGTCAATTGCGCTACTAGTCTTATCTTGCTTCCATGATTGTGGGATGAGCGGCCGGACCAACCTTACGTCGCTTCGTGAGACCGGTTCCAACTAACATGCACTAGTTGCATAAGGTGGCTGGCGGGTGTCTGTCTCTCCTACTTTAGTTGGAGGCGGATTCGATGAAAAGGTCCTTATGAAGGGTAAATAGAAGTTGACAAGATCACGTTGTGGTTATTCGTAGGTAAAGAAGCGTTCTTGCTAGAACCCAATTGCAGCCACGTAAAGATGCAACAACAATTGGACGTCTAACTTGTTTTTGGCAATTGTCATGTGATGTGATATGGCCAAGTTGTGATGAATGATGAATGACATTGTGATGTATGAGATCATGTTCTTGTAATAGGAATCACGACTTGCATGTGATGAAATATGACAAGCGAGAAACCATAGGAGTTGTCTTTATTTTGTATGACCTGCGTGTCATTGAAGGCATCATGTAACTTACTTTGCTTTATTGCTAGCGTTAGCCATAGAAGTAGAAGTAGTGGTTGGCGTGACAACTTCATGGAGGCACAATGATGGATCATGATGATGGAGATCATGGTGTCATGCGGTGACAAGATGATCATGGAGCCCGAAGATGGAGATCAATGGAGCTATGATATTGGCCATATCATGTCACTACTATATAATTGCATGTGATGTTTATTATGTTTATACATCTTGTTTACTTAGAGCGGATAGTAAATAAGATGATCCTTACAACAATTTCAAGATGTGTTAACTGTGCACCGTTGCTAAAGTTAAATAAACTTCTAAGCACCACGTGATGATGGTGTGATGGATTCTTACGTTCACATACAGCGGGTGTAAGACAGATTTACACTGCAAAACACTTAGGGTTTACCAGCGAGCCTAGCGTATGGACAGACATGGCCTCGGAACACGAGACGAAAGGTCGAACCGAGTCGTATAGAAGATCGATCAACATGAGAATGTTCACGATGATGACTAGCCGTCTCGTGATGATCGGACCACGGCCTAGTGACTCGGATCGTGTAACACTTAGATGACTAGAGGGATGTCTAATCTGGGTGGGAGTTCATTTAAATAATTTGATTAGATGAACTTAATTATCATGAACTTAGTCTAAAACTTTTGAATGATATGTCTTGTAGATCAAATGGCCGCGCTCATGTCAACTTGAACTAGCGCGTTCCTAGAAAACCAAGCTGAAAGATGGCGGCAGCAACTATCGGACTGGGTCCGGAACTTGAGATCATCCTCATAGCTGCTGGGAAACAATATGTCCTAGAAGGACCGCTAGGTGGCGCTCCGTCCCGAGAACCAAGACATTATGAATGCTTGGCAGTCTCGTCGATGATTACTCCCTCGTTCGATGCGGCATTTACTGACTTAGGCCGGGGCTCCAAAGCGTTTTGAGCACCACGGAGCATATGAGATGTTAGAGGAGCTGAAACTTGTTTCCAAGCTCGCTTGAGTAGAGATATGACATCTCCGACAAGTTCTATAGTTGTAAGATGGAGGAAAATAGTTCGTCGGTGAGCACATTCTCAAGATATACAGGTTGCTGTATGACAGCTGAATATTAACCTCCACGATGGCGGTCATTGACAGAATCCTCCAGTCGCTCACCAAGCTACAAAACTTTGTGATGAACTACAACATGCGAGGATGGTAAGACCAGAAGTGTTCTCTATCTTGAAGTCACCGAGGTTGAAATCAAGAAAGAACATCAAGTGTTGATGGTCAATAAGACCACTAAGTTCAAGAAGGGCAAGGGCAGAAGAACTTCAGAAGAATGACGGCAAGGAGGTTGCAGCGCCCGGTAACAAGTTTCGGGAAGAAGTCAAAGAATGGACCCAAGCCGAGACGGTGCTTTTATTGCAGGGAGGGTCCTTTGGGCGGAACTGCCCAAATACTTAGCGGACAAGGGCGGCAACACCAAAGGTATATTTGATATACATGTAATTGATGTGCTACGATTACTTGTAGTAACTCTGGGTATTTGATACGGTGCGTTGCTCATATTTGTAACTCTGGCAGGGAGCTGGAATAATGAGGCTGGCAAGGGCGAGGTGGCGATGCTGCGTCGGGAATGGTTCAGTCGATGTGATCGCCGTCGACGCTACCTCTTCATTTACCTCACAGGATTAGTTATGAACCTTAATAATTGTTATTTGGTGCCAAGTTTGAGCATGAATATTGTATCTGGATCTCGTTTAATGCGAGATGGCTACTCATTAAATCAAGAATAATGGTTGTTCTATTTATATGAGAGATATGTTTTATGGTCATGCTCCGATGGTCAATGGTTTATTCTGAATCTCGATGGTATTACACATGTTTATAGCGTGAATACCAAAAGATGTAAAGTTGATAACGATAGTCCCACATACTTGTAGCCTTGCATGTAGTCACATTGGTGTCAAGCATGAAGAAACTCCATGATGGACTTTGGAGTCTTTAGATTATGAATCATTTGACACATAGAACCACCCTCATGGGCAAGATGACCAAGACTCCGTTCTCGGAACAATGGGCGAGCAACCAACTTGTTGAAATCATACATACCGATGTATGCGGTCCAATGGCGTTGAGGCTCATGGAGGATATCGTTATGTTCTCACTCTCACAGATGACTTGAGTAGATATGGGTATGTCTGCTTGATGAAACACAAATCGAGACCTTTGAAAAGTTCAAATTTCAGAATGAAATCAAAAATCACGATCGTGGAGAATATTTAAGTCACAATTTGGTACACTTAAGAAATGTGGAATCGTTTCACAACTAACGCCGCTGGAACACCTCGGTAATAGTTGGTGTGTCGAGCGTAAATACTCTATTGGATAATGCGGTCTATGATGTCTCTTACGATTACGCTATCATTTTGAGGATCGCTCTAGGATAGCTACATTCACTTTAAATAGGGCACCGTCTAAGTCCGTTGAGGCGACAAGTATGAATTATGGTTTGGGAAGAAACCTAGTATGCGTTTCTAAAAGTTTGGGATCGATGCTTGTCAGAAACTTCAACTGGCTCGAACCAAATCGGAAAATCGTCTTCATAGGATACCCTAAAGAAACCATGGGTATACCTTCTACTTAAGATCCGAGGCAAGATCTTTGTTGCCAAGAACGGATCCTTTACGGAAAAAGTTTCTCTCGAAGAAGTAAGTGGGAGGAAAGTAGAACTTCGATGAAGTACTACCTCTTGAACAGGATAGTAGTGCAGCTCGGAAAATGTTCTGTGATGCCTACACCAGCGAAAATTAATGATGATGATCAAGTGCCGGATCAAGTTGCTCTGAACTTCGTGGAGTCCAAGGACACGTTCCGCACGAGTGAATGCAGGGAACCTGTCACAAATCATGTTGTTGAACAACGGTGAACCTTGAACTATGAAGAAGCGATGGCGGGCGAATTCAACAAATGGCTGAAGCCATGAAATCCGAATAGAATCCATGTATGAAAACAAAGTGTGGACTTTGGTGACTTGCTAGATGATCGGCGGCGATAGAAAACAAATGGATCTTTAAGAAGAAGGCGGGCAGCGGATGGAAATGTCACCATCTACAAAGCTTGACTTGTCGCTAAGGTTATCGGCAAGTTCAAGGGATTGACTCTGATGAGACTTTCTCTCCGTGCAAGCTTAAGTCCGTCCGAATCATGTTAGCAATTGCGCATACTATGATTATGAGATATAGATGGGCGTCAAAACAGCGTTCCTTAGCGGTTATCTTAAGGAAGAGCTGTGTATGATGCAACCGGAAGGTTTTCGATCCTAAACGACAAAGTATACAAGCTCGGCGATCCATTTATGGGCTGGTGCAAGCATCTCGGAGTTGGAACATTCGCTTTGATGAGATGATCAAGCGTTTGGGTTATCTGAGACTTATGGAAGCCTGCGTTTACAAGAAAAGTGAGTGGAGCTCTGTAGCATTTCTCATATTATATGTGATGACATACTTTGATGGGAAATGATATAAATTCTTGGACAACATTAAGGCCTACTTGAATAAGTGTTTTTCAATGAAAGACCTTGGAGAAGCTGCTTATATATTAGGCATCAAGATCTATAGATATAGATCGAGGCGCCTCATAGGTCTTCACAAAGCACATACCTTGATAAGATTTTGAAGAAGTTAAAATGGATCAGTCCAGAAAGGGTTCTTGCCTGTATTGCAAGGTGTGAAATTGAGCTCAGCTCAATGCCCGACCACTGACAAAAGATAAAGAAGAGATGAGTGTCATCCCTATGCCTGACCATAGGATCTATTATGTATGCCATGCTGTGTACCAGACCTGATGTAAACCTTGCGTAAGTTTGGTAGGAAGGTACCAAAGTAATCCGACAGGAACCTTGGACAGCTGTCAAGAATATCTGAAGTACACGAAAGGACAAAGGACATGTTTCTCGTTTATGGAGGTGTGAAGAGCTGCGTCGTAAAGATTCGTCGGCGCTAAGCCGCCTGAATAGATGACTCTAAGTCACAAACGGATCGTGTATATGTTGAATGGTGGAGCAGTAAGCTGGTGCGCTGCAAGCGAGGCGTCGTGGCGGGATCTCTTGTAACACCGGAAGCAACTTTCCATATTTGTAACTCAACTCTTGCCATTTTCGGCATTGATATATGATGTTCCTCAGTGGTTGGTTTTCTCCTTTTTGCATTTTGTCCATGTCATGCATTTTATTATGTCATCATGTGCATCGCATTTGCATACGTGTTAGTCTCATGATTCAAAGCATTTTCCGTTGTCCGTTTTAATCAAGCCTCCTATCTCCGGCGGTACCACGTTTCCGGTAATGCGGGTACTAAACCTTCTAAATGGGCGAGGTTTGTCTCTAGTGGCCTTGGTATACCACCGTAGACCACCGATCAAGTTTGGTCATTGGAGCTCGTTTGGTACTCAGCAGTTAACGCACTCTATGAAGGCTCTTTTAAGTTGCATTAACACCCCTCCAAAACAGCCCAATAACCCATCTAAGTCACTTCCATGCTCTCCGTCGTTCGATCACGATCGTGGGCCAACTTCACCTCATTTGGACTCTCCAGCTCCCTCTATGCCTATTTAGCAAACCTCAAATCGGATCATCCCTTCAAGAAACCCTAAAATTCTCCTCACTTGCCACGGACGTGTCGCCGCGCTCACGGGCGTCGTCCGCGCGCGAATCGCGCGCCACTTTATCGCGCGCGCCCGCGCCGCCCGGCCGCGGGCAGGCCAGAGCCACTGACCAGCGCCGTACCGCCCGCCTTGCGCCAGCCGTTCGCGCCCGCCGCCTGGCAACCCCGCGCGCCGCGAACGCGTCGCCTCCGGCGACCTCCAGCCGACCCGGCTACGCCGCCGCCACCGGCCGCCCCGCGCGCCTCACTTCGCCGGCGCCTCCCATACCGGGCGCCTCACTCGTGACTCACGCGGATCGGCCAGCCGCCCTCTCCGGATCCCGTGACCGCCTCCGGCGCGACTCCGGAGCCGCCCGCCGCCCGATCCGATCCGGCGCGCCGATCGGCCCGATCGGCCTCGGGCGAAAGGTAGATCAATCTCTCCTCCCTTTTTCCCTAAGTCTTTTGCATCGTTATTTTGTTGCATTTTAGTGTCTTTAACTTTGTCATCGTAGATCCATTTTGCGTATAATATGTCAAAATGTTCGTCTCGAAAAGTAGATCATTTCATCTCATTGCATCATTTCATTTGAGCTCATGGATGCCCGAAATGCTGTTGGAAGAGTGCTATGTGATGATAGTTTCTGTTCTTAACAGAACTTGCACTTTTATTATTTTTGCCATGATTATTGTACCCTATGAATTTGAGTCCTACATGTGTTTTGTAAAATGCCATGCCATCTTTCCAGGGTATATGCCATGTATTTTGTGATCTATGTGGTGACTAGCACAAGCATGCAAAGTAGGTGTCTTGTTGCTGATTTCAGCCCTGTTTTAGCTGATTTTGATGCCATGTTTACTTGATGATACCGAGAGAACCATGCATATTTTGAGATACTTCAGTAAGGGTGTTTTGTAAAACATGTCTTGCTCTATCCATCCATGCCTTTGTTTGCAATTATGGGATGCCATAGCTTGAGTCAATCGAGCTCTACTTTTGCTATCAAATGTTTCCTGGCAGATTGTATACATGTTATTCAATTTTGCCTAGCTTGTTGTGGTTGATCCATATATGCTATGTTAGTGTTCTTGCCATGTATGTCTTCTATGCCATGTCTTCTTGATGTATGTATTAGTTTATCATTTAAGGCTCTGTAGTGAGTGCATTGAGCTTGTAAACATGCCCTCTCGTTATCAGTTTTGAGACGTCAAGTTGCTGAATCTGTTAACGAGACTTTCAATATTGACATGGGTGTTACTATATTTTCTAGTCCTTTTTGGCTTATGGTCAGTAAGGGACTTTTGTTCTATGCTTTGAGTAGATTCATTCCATGCCTTGCTTTGCTATTTTATGTTCCTGTAGCATGTAGTTTTGTTGCTCTGAACATGTCAACCTGTTGCTGTTTTTGTCATGTCCAGCCTGATATTTTGTGCACTTTTGCCATGCTTGTTTGAACCTGTTATGATGTGAACTAGCCGTAGCTCAGTGCTCATCTTTTGTCGAGCATCTTGTGTAGATCACTACCATGTGCTTTGTTGATACATTTGGGTGCAGTAGCAATTAATTGTTGCTTGCTAAGTGGCATCATGCTGTTAATGGCAGATTTCGCCATTCTTGTTTTGCTTGTCATTTGCAAACCGTGCATCCGATTCGGTGATCTTTATATCGATTTCAGCGAAATCATCTCATCTTTCAGTGGAATACTTGGTTTGCCAAGTTGATGCCTGGTTCATCATTTACCTTCGGGCCTTTATCGCATTGCATCTTGCATCTCGCATATCATGCATGTTTTGCATCGTGTTGATTGTGCATTGCACCGTGATTTATTATGGTTCCTTTGTTTGTGTTGTTGCTTTGGGTAGAGTCGGAGGCGATGCGTGAGCGAGGAACCTGTTGAAACGCTTTGAGGATCAAGCTTTCGACAACTCGAGAACATTGCGAGCAAGATGACCATACCCTCGAAATCACTTCTATCTTTGCTATGCTAGTTGCTCGCTCTTTTGCTATGCCTATGCTCGATGCCTACCACTTGCTATATCATGCCACCCAAATTGCCATGTCAGCCCTAACCATCCTTTTCCTAGCAAACCGTTGATTGGCTATGTTACCGCTTTGCTCAGCCCTCTTATAAGCGTTGCTAGTTGCGGTGAAGCTGAAGTTTGTTCCTTGTTGGAACATGGAGATGTTGTTCCTTGTTGGAACATGTTTACTTGTTGGGGATATCACAATATATATATCTGCTATATTTAATACATCTATATACTTGGTAAAGGGTGGAAGGCTCGGCCTTATGCACTGTGTTTTGTTCCTCTTGCCACCTAGTTTCCGTCATACGGTGTTATGTTCCTTGATTTTGCGTTCCTTACGGTTGGGTGATTTATGGGACCCCCTTGACAGTTCGCTTTGAATAAGACTCGTCCGGCAAGGCCCAACTTTGGTTTTACCATTTGCCACCTAAGCCTTTTCCCGGGTTTTGCGAGCCGAGGTCATCTTTATTTAACCCCGGGCGGTTCTCCTCGAGTGCTGGTCCAAACCTATCGACCGCCGGTGCCATCGAGGGCAACTCAGAGCTGGCCTATCGGAAGTTTGGACAATCCGGTGTGCCACGAGCGAGATATGTGCAGCTCCTATCGGGTTGTCGGCACATTCGGTGACTTTGCTGGTCTTGTTTTATTCTGTCGAAATGTCTTGTAGTCCAGGATTCGAGATTGATCGGGTCTTCCGGTAGAAGAATATCCTTCGTTGACCGTGAGAGCTTATAATGGGCTAAGTTGGGACACCCTGCGAGGTAATATCTTTCGAAAGCCGTGCCCTGTTATGAGGCAGATGGGAATTTGTTAATGTCGGTTGTAGAAAACCGAAGTTGACCTCAAATAAAATACACATCAACGCGTGTGTAACCGTGATGGTCTCTTCTCGTGGTCAGGGAAGTGAACACGATGTTGGAGTTATGTCGGCGTAAGTAGTTCAGGATCACTTCTTGATGCTACTAGTTCACGACCGTGCTTTGCCTCTCTTCTCGCTCTCTTTTGCGAAGTAGCCACCATATATGCTGATAAAGCTTGCAGCTCCACTTACGTCTTTGTCCTTCCTATTAGCTTAAATAGTCTTGATCTCGCGGGTGTGAGATTGCTGAGTCCCGTGACTCACAGATACTTCAAAACAGTTGCGAGGTTCCGGCGAGGCCGGTCGGTGACTCAAGCCGAGCTCAAGTGGGAGTTCGACGAGGCGTGTTCGTTACTATGTGTCTTTCCGATGATCGTAGTGGTTCCCGTTGGGACGATTCGAGGATCTGTGTAGCATTTGGGGTATCTTCTTTTATTTTGGTTCCGTAGTGGGACCTTGAGTGTACTCGATTGATGGATGTTTATTTATGTATTGTGTGAAGTGGCATTGTAAGCCAACTATGTATCTTTCCCTTATTTATTACATGGGTTGTGTGAAGATTACCTCACTTGCGACATTGCTTTCAATGCGGTTATGCCTCTAAGTCGTGCCTCGACCGTGGGAGATATAGCCGCATCGGCGTTACAAGTTGGTAATCGAGCCTTCCCGACTTAGGAGCCCCCTACTTGATTGTTCTTTGGCGTTGTTGAGTCTAGAATGGAAAATCTTTTGAGTCTTAGGATTATATATATCGAATGGATTCTTTTACTTCGGTCCTTCATCGCTCGTGAGGTCTCGGCGTAGAGTTTTGACTCTTCTCTTCTCAAATTTCACTAAAAATTTTTAGGATCACGTGGGTATCTTGGAATCGTTCGATGGTTTTGTGGCGAGAACATTGTTCTTGGTGCCTCGACATTTAGGGGTTGTGGCGGTGTCCGGGAGTTGAGCTCCAGGGTGTTGTCGTCACAATTTTATCGTTGCTGATTCTGGAATACTGAGTTTTACCGACATGAAATCTCTTTTGTGCGAGTTGTTGGTGAGATAACCTGATAGCCCGATCTTGGCGAGTCGGAATGTCGCCATGACTTGTATAACGGATGTTTTGAAGGTCGAGGTACGATTTCCGAGGATTTCTTGGTTATGTGTTGCGGATGGATACATTGGATCTAGGTATTGTTAGTTTGGGTGATATATTTTGTGTCCCTGTATCCCCAACACCAGATTGCATAACCAGAAAGTTTTGGGAGTTTATAGGTGGGAATTCTAGTAGCTACGGATATTCTTTCCGGCGGATGTATGATTTGAGATTGGGGTTCAACGTCTAGTGGTCCGCCCATTCACGGTCGATTCTGATGGTGAGGCGTCTTAAAGAATCCTTGGCTATGCTGATTGGGGCGTCTTGTTTGTCATTAGTGACGTCCGCTATCGTCGTGTCGTGTGGGCCCCACCACGAACTGGTGAAATCTCTATCATGTGTTTGTTCGGCTCATTCTAGCAGTCAATCTTTTGTTTTCAGTTGTGATATTGATTTGTTTCTAAAGCAGATGTTGTTTCCATATCTTTATCTAAGTGGCTTCTCACCTTAATGGGCGTGTGATGATTAACTTTGGAATTCATTCGTTCATTCTTGTTGAATGTTTATTGTGAAGACTATATGTTGCAATTTCTATCCGTTGATTCTACTTATCTATTTGTCTATCAAAGGACTAACGGATGTCACCCTCTTGGGATGGCTCCATGCGTCCGAATCCGGATCGCAATGATGGGGATCGGTCGAACCCTCCACCTCCACCTCCGCCTCCGGAGGCACGGCAAGCTATCATGGCAGCCACCAATGCCAATGCTCGAGATGATTTTGCAGCTCTTGCAGAAGCGTACTCGAGGGCAAGGCAATCAAGGCAATCAAGGTCAAGGCAACAATCAGCCACACTTTGCTACTCTCGGTCGGTTCCTCGCTAATCAGCGAAGTCTTTTAGTTTACGTGTTGAGGCTACGAGGCGGCGATTGGTTAGTGGACATCTGCAAGCACTTTGATTGTAGCAATGTCGGACCGAGGACTTTGTCAAGTTTGCATCGTTTCAACTAAAGGATCAAGTCTTTGAGTGGTACCGACAATACAAAGATTCAGAGGAGGTCGTGTCATTACAGGATGAGTTCACGTGATTTGAGCTCATCACATTCCAAAAGTGTTGTTGAGAGCAAGCGTGAGGAGTTCCGCAATCTCAAGCAGGCAACATGTCGTCTATCAATACAATATCCAGTTCGAAGCTTTTCGTTTTGCTAAGCAAGGCGTACGATGAAAAAGTATGATCTATCAATTCGAGTGAGTGCGAGAGAAGATCGCAATTACCTCTTGTGCTTTTTGAGCGAGATAAGTATGATGATTTCTACAACATGGCTCGAAGCAAGCTGCCACTCAAATGTGAGGCTTCTAAGAAGAGAATCGGGATGCAGTTCAGTCCTCTTCGTCCTCTCAAGTGGCACCAAGCAGCGAAGTTTTACTGCCTCCTCCTCCGTTCGTCGGCCTTACGTGAGAAGAACTCAGGTGGCGTGGATCTTCCACCACCCAACCCAAGCTATCAGAACAAGTCTAATTCTCAAGCTCCAAGGTCAAGTGCTCCTTACCACGTCCGCTCTACGAGGTCACTTGCAACAAGTGTCGGAGAAGGGTCACTATCTGAACAAGTGCTTCAACCAAAGGCGCCTTCCGCCTCCTCCTCATGAAATCTTCCACAATGCGGTGGTCAAGCATAATCCCAAGTTTGCAAAGGTCAATATGATGAATGCAGCTCAAGCGGAGGATTCTTGATGTGATCATGGGTAATCTTCTTGTTAATGATATTCTGCAAAAGTCTTATTTGATCTTTGGTGCATCGCATTGTTTCATGTCGAGACCGTTTTTGCCAAGCATGATTTCACTTGAATTCTTGGTTAAACCTCTGCAATTGTTTCTCGGGCAAGCATATGAGTTCTAGCTTGGTGGTTCGAATGTCGGTATCAAGATGGGCGATTATAGATTTCTTTCTAAACCAGTTGTTCTTGGTGACTCGGATATTGATCTTATTCTCGGAATGGTGGCTTTATCGGCACAAAGCTCGTTGTTGCTGCCGGGAAATTTGACTCACTCTTCTAATGATGTGATCATCTATGCCGTGATGAA